>ATSW01009609.1:0-12154 GCA_000444245.1 Botryllus schlosseri
ATGGCTGGAATCCAGAACAAAAAGTTATTTTTGAACAGCCCTAACGTACAGTTGTGTAAGATTGGCTTGTGGGCTGCGTCAGGCTGGCGATGCGCGTGATTGAATAGATTACATCGCTGGCTATGACGTCACAAAATGCAATTATCAAGCATCGCAACCACAATATCCTGGTCTGATAATAATGTTATAGAACCAAGCAACCGACAATCACTGCACAGCGCACATGCACAATCGCTTATAGTCACGAGCCCGCGCCATATTTCTAATGTTTTACACGGAGTAGAAGGCTTGTAGACTTACTGTAGAAAGTGAGATATCCGAAGAGCGCCGAAAGAGAGTACAATATAAAACATATCGATATGGAAGTGTTGGAGACATTTTGCATCCTGCTTGCTTTCGGGCTAAAATACACCATGCATGTGCAATATGAGTCACAACGCCAGCGAAATGCGATCTACCTTTTTAACTCCGCGTAGATTGGTAAAACCGCCGTGTGGCAGACAAAAGAGAACGTCATTGTCGGTAAGCTGTATGCCCACTACAAAAACAAAACAATGTTAGATTATAGAGGATGTAGTCAGCCTACAGTCTAGCCTACAGTCTCTATAGTTAGATGTTGACTTTGACAAACGCGGTATCAGTATTTAAAATTACCTTGTCAGTAACGTCCAACGCCTGTGCCTCGCACTGCTGTGGCCCGTAGTGTAAATAAAGCTCGAACGCTCGCTCCTCCAACGGAGATAAACCGTATTCGTTTGTGTTGTTGGGTAAATGGTGCGTGTCGTTGGTCATCTCCACAGTCGGGAAAGATGTGAGGTTAACGAGCACATTCTTTACGGTCGTTACCAACTCCTCCACCACTTCCTCGTTGGTGTCGGATGGAATTTCCTCTAATGTGTGATCCATTTCGGCCGCGAACGCATCTTCGAATATGGTCTCATTGAACAGAGGGCACCCGATTTGAAATTTCTTGGAGATGACCTGGAAATTGACTTGTGTCATAACCGAGTCGGAATCAACATAACATTAACAAAATTATTGATTGTCTTTTCTCGAATAAACTAAAATCTAGTAGTGTTTGTCAATCTCGTACAGGTCATAGCCCTTGACAAGTCTGTGTAGTAGTAGTTTTCAACCTGGGGTCGCCACATGAAAATGCTGCCGATAGGTGGAATACAGGTAGTGTACATATTCCCGAAATTAATACAGACATTTATTGCCGATGTCGTCAATCTCCCCACATTCCTTTTTTTTATCAAGCTTTGAAATATAGATTTGATTTCTTCCGATTGTCGTAATTTACAATGCAATGCAAAATGCTGTCCGATGGGATGTACGGTATTATTATCAATATTATTATTACTACACACGGGTATTCACAGAGACGCTTATCGCCGTTTAGGCCTTGTGCGTCGCTACACAGATATTTGTACAGTTCAGTTTCGTTGACTGGAGATTCAGTATCTTCGGCTTCATGCATCTTCTGGCCTTCTCATTGGACGACTTTCATTCACGCGGATTCACACTTTCATGCGTCCGGGTCTCGGCCGCCGGGAGCGTGGCTTACTCTGTTTCTGGGCTTTTTCAACACACTGTTAGTAAAGCGGGATCGGCGATGAGGAGCCCGCAGATAATCTCCGACACATAGAAACATGGCAAAGCCGAGACTCGAAACAAGAACCATTGGTGTCGTGACGGTGTCGCTTACCACACTGCGACACTCGCTTCCTGGGATGTACGGTATAGGAAACCCGAAGCTATACTCGTACTCGTGCTGGGTTTAGGCACTTCTCAAGGTCGCACTTCGGCAGGAATTTTAAAAACTTTCCTCTCAACATCGAATCGCCGTAGTTATCGTCGACTGACCTCATTCCACCCGAAGCGTGTCATTATATGAAACCGACATAATATCAACAGGATTTACATTCCTCCGGCATTCGTCGACCTCTATCCTTTCAGCAACGTTGATTATACACTAATCGACCTTCGTGTATACTTACAACGGCTGTGAAGAAAAACATGCACGTAATCGAAAAGCCACTTGTGTAACCCAAGAAACCAATGTTCTTCAAACTGGCCAACGGCATGATGATGGAAATCGTAACCAAGATGACAAGAATATCCCCGTTGTAGTACCACGAGCTGTAAAAATGAAAGCATAAATTCGCATAAAAGCTATTAAACATTTTTATCTCAATATAGCAATGAAATCGCGACTGGGAACGTTTAGGCGTAATAATAATTAGGCGTGGTTAAACGTGTATCATCCCTTTTAGAATCAGATTATTGTATATTAGCTGATTCAGTTGACGTCTTGTTTTCTATCACATTTGTTATGACACATCAGCAATCTACACACACAAGCACTACGTAACCACAATTGATGCTAACTATGTAAAATACTCGACACCTTCATCAATAAAAGAAGGTATTTGATCTACACTGCACGCTTGGCGTGACTCANACCATGATACAGCAACACCGTCGGTTCGCGTAGATGATAACCGTTAGTGCGGGGGTTCTCGAACTGGAGTCCACGGACCACTTAGGGGGTCTGTGAACCAGTTTTAGGGGTCCGCGAAAAGGCAATACGACATCAAGAAACTACAAAAGCATATACTACTTTGAGAATGACGTCGTGAGCGAGAATGTGACTATATTGTCTAGTCTAGGGTTGCCATACGTCCGGAATTTCACAGTATAAACTGCGTCCGGGAGGAAATTCTAAAATATGTCCGNAATTTTGAGGCCTTGAAGTGGGCTTAAATTTTTTTCGTAAATCTACATAAATAATATTATTTTTAAGCAGATTTATGGTATTTCAAATTTTTCTTCGCGCTGCGTGCGATTTAATATAGCGTATGTTGATATTAATATGAGGACCACGCACCGCCCTTGCAAAAAATGCAATCAAAAATAAATGAAAATAAACATCATTTACTGAAATAAGTGTAATCGTAATCGCGATTATACGATAACGTTCTATATTCCTGGAATGGGTTAAGGCCGTTTGGATGCTTTAATTTAGTCAAAGACAGTTGTTCTAAACCGGGGGGTCGTTACCTTTATTCTTGGGATCGCGAAGATGTTGGACGTCATCAGTTTCGAGAACAGGCCGTGAGTAAGTCTGGGCAAGCTGACTTTTTTTATTCATCAGCCTATCATTTTTTGAGCTGGTCCGCGAAGAATTTCCGAATTGGAAATGAGCTCGCGGCCGTGAAAGGTTGGAAACCGCCGGATGTGCAATCTACTGGTGTATTTTATAATAATATATGGATGAACCAATACCATTGACAGAATTCATTTACAAATTTTAACAAGCAGATGCATATAGTAAGCCCGCAAGAAGTTGCATCGATTACCCTACGGTGGGCCGAAGATTAGTGCTTTTTTTGGGCGGAAGGGGGCTGGGAAATGTTGCTTCGGACCTGGTTACAACGCACCAGAAAACCGCACCGACCTAACAGTATATCATGGCTGTCAAACGCACAACCGGCGGACCGGATAACTTCCCCCAGACGATCTCATCCGACCCGTGAAGAAATCTGTTGCAGACCCAAGCAATCACCAGAGGTCACGTTTGAGATGGGCCAATTCAAGACCNATGCTTCACTCCACTCCTTATACAGTCTATAAGCGAAACTTTGCTAGTGTGACGTCATATTAAATGACAACGTGCTCATTCCTCNTTGTAAACTCCGCTAGCGGACGCTAATGAATGTCCAGAATTTGATCCACAAAAATATGGTAACCCTATAGTCTAGTCATTAGTTCTCATATATAAGGCACGGAATAGCGCATATAGAGTTGAACTTGATATTAAAACCTTCTAGTTCCAGTCATCGGCTTCTGGCATTTTGGGGGTACGTGCAACCGCCCATAAAGTTTGAAGGGGTCCGCGAAGTTGAAGATACCCGATGTGTTAATGCATTATTTGTTTCAGCACGCTGTCATTGTACTGAACAATTCCTATCATCACATTTCTTGTCGATTTTGAGGGGTGTGGTGCCCTGATATTTTTAATATTTTGATTTTCGGAATCAGTGAGACAATAGCATTCGATTGATACCAGACGTCCTAAATTCTGAGCGCGGCTCGCCCTCGCAGGCTCGCTTCTGCTTCACCTCTCATTACGCCCTATTTGTGATCAAAAATTGCATGATTTAGGGTGGGAAAAAATTCAAAATTAGTCATTCAAGAACACCAGTAGACAAATACCAATAATGTATTTAAGATTTTCACTATTACATTTTACTTATCCTAGCGACAGGTGAGGCATTGCCTCACTTGCCTCCCATAACCGCGCNTCCCTGATATTCTTATAGTTATGCGCTGTGGCATCTTGCATGGTGTACGATGTGGATGATTATTGTAATGCTACATCGTTACATTAGATCGCATTATTGCCTCTCCTGTTAAGCCTCCAAATATAAAACTTGTGAAGCTCGCTATATTTTCACCGAANATTTGATGAGAGGTCTGTTTGCTATTTAGATATCTTGTCTTGATACGGTGGGAGGTCGAAAGGTGACCAATTTTGCATGACAGGTTCGTACGACGAAAGGCTTGAACATGAATTTGCGACCTGAATGCACGTAGAATACGTTTAGCTGTATGTACTCGATGCGAACTTCTGTGGGTATAGGAATACACACATACATGAATACACATTTCCAGGAATGCCGTGGTAAGCATTTTCAAGGTGATCAGCTGATCACTGATCACCATAAACAAGATTCTCGTCAAAGGAGTGGTCACAAAGTAGGACCCCATTGGTTGACGAAGGAATGTCAGTTTGTTCACATACGCTTATTGGTTGTCTAGAAGTGGGTAGGTGAGTAGGAGGTACTAGGGCGTGACAAAACTATGAGCTATATATTTACTTTGCCAAGAATACAAACGATGCTATTCATCTACAAGGGCATTAGGACGCACGCCAAGGGTAAAGTCAACTGTTGACCGAAGCGTCGGGTTCCGAACCCTGTATAGCCCCACGATTATTTATATGTACAATATGTGCCCCAATGCCAACACAGTTGATAGCTAAGAACTGAGGTGGATTATAATGAATATCGTTACTTACTCATCCATTTGCTCCACCCCATTGATAGTCATAATGACGTGCGGCAATTCATACTTGACTATGAACAGATAAGATGACATGGCGCCAATGTTCTGCATTAATATGCACACAGCTGCGGTAATCTGTGAATGAGAAGGAACGGATGGAATGCCAACAACATTGGTAAAACATTTTTTNATTTTGGTAGAGCTGATAGTGGATATCAAGCTACTTTNCCTCCCATTTTTCAAATTTTTTCTTTGGCATTTCACGGCCACGTATNTCTGGGGCCTGCTGCAATGGTTTACAATCACANACACATGCTTACAGCTTAAGATCCAAAAAGGTGCGGAATGCGTTATCATGTTTTCTATCTGATCAATCGACCGGCTAATGCTGATATTTGTATGAATAGGATTCACCGCGAGCGCCAGGCAAGCATCAAGTTAGCAAATCCGACATTAGTTCGCGTATGTAAAAGCTGTGGCGCAGTGTGCTAAGCGACACCGTCACGACACCAATGGTTGTTGGTNCGAGTCTCGGCTNTACCCAGTTTCTATGTGTCGGAGGTTTATCTGGGCTCCTCATCGCCGACCNCACTGCGATTGCAGTGACTTGAAAAGCCCAGAAANTACAGTAAGCCGAACTGGAAANTCGGCAGCAAAGATCCGATGAATGAATGAGTGTGGAAGAGAGAGAGACTGAATCGTGGTAGCAAGAGAAGTCGCCAAAGAAGAAAAATGCGTTGACCTGTAGAATTGCCATTGTGCCATTGTCGTGGAGCGCAAAGCCTCAGAAGGCTATAAGCACCACTGTCTTATCTCATCAATACAAAACAATCTCTGAAATTTAGATTATTGCGAGTTCAAGGGACAATGTTTCGACTCGCGGATCTCAAACTACCGCTAAATTGTACTGTACTTGCAATGACCTTAATTTTTAGATTTTATTTCTAATTGTTCCATAATNGAGNGTTGTTGTCGTTTTTGTTGTTCATAAGTTTTTATTTACTTCTATTATTTAATCTAGTTTTGAGGGTAACGGCTACTGTGATAAATTGCTCCTGATGACTTGTTATATCGAGCCTCCCATCTATACATTGCATATATTTGTGTCGCATTTCAACGAATTGCATTTTTGTTATGTATGATATTTGATTTGGTGACAAATAAAGATGCTCTCTCTCTCTCTCTCTCTTCCTGAAGACGCGTGACATATGCTTGGTAACACTAAACACATGTTATCCCGTGACGAATCGTTCAGACAGTTGATATTCCGGTATTTCAGACAACTGACAGTAGTTCACCATTGCGCAATTTCATGGCCGGCCAACGCTATCGGGTTACAGTCAACCGATCTAGGCTTCTGAGAAGAGTTGCATTCTACCTGGATTTTGCCNCGTGTAAGCGATTCCTATCTTGACTTGAGCTAAAGTCGTGGTTGTATCGGTTCATGATAAATCATGCACACGAATGCTGAATATCAAGGCTAACACGTGACATGGGGAGGGAGTGAATTTGTTTTCGTATACTTGAAAGAGTAAAATTATGAGTTGAGAAGTTGATCTGCTCAAGTGCTCATACTTCATGTGCCCACTGCCCATGACGGAGAGATTTGCAATNTTGCCCGCATCGAGTCATTGAACCTTGGATATGGTTGATGATTTCGATCGGAGTNGGGTCGATTGGATTTAGAATTATGCAGAATCGGATTGGAATTAGAGTGAACATGATTCCGAACTTTCAAAAATATTGCTTTACATTTCACAAGAATTGTGAATCTAATCTAGTCACTACTATAGATACACACTTGGATTATAATAGGGTATCGGAAGTAGTATGGATTTGTAAATTGAGCTCAATGTCAATTAGATTAAAAACTCTAGCATATCCACTAATCCTCGCTAAACCAGTGCATTAAACCAATTCATACCATAATTAAATTTGCGATGATACGAAGAGAATTAGCCATCGATGCCATAAATATTGNCTGTATAATAATATCAAGCAATACTTGGATATATCACTGACAGCCACCGTATCCCAGTGGATGTCACCGATTCGGAGCAAATGCGACACCGAAAAACTATTTCTGTAGCCGANATCTCTGTATTCCGGCATGTATGACGGTCTGTATAGTCAATGAATTACCTTGCCTGGTAGTCCAAAGGCTATAAATCCCAATTTTTCGTATGCTTTCACGTTCGTCTGGTCGCACAATTTCAACAGCAAATGAATCGCGTACAGAGCAAGAATTGCCACGGCGACTTCGGAGCAGCTGTTCAATGCAAGGGCGATTTTGGAGAGTGTGGTGAGCAGCATATTCAGAAAATGACTTTACAAGAATAGGACGATCCCCAACTGTGCCATAGCATATGGCAATCCCAGAATTCCAGATCCCAGAATGGCGTTCATGAGGTTGAAAACACTCAATGCAAATCCAGTTGCTCCGGGAGTAAGATCTTGGTGGTACACCGACATTTTNCGTTCGTTAACCTGCATTCATTCATACCAATGTAATAGCTCATAAAATATGCATCTGATTAATATATTTTTCGGCTGCGAAACTCATACACAGCTTACAGATTGTTGAGAATTACAAGTGTTTATCGATTTCACANTTCACGTCNTTCGACTAAATGTAAAATAACAGAACTCGGCTACTTTGCTTGGTCGTCTCTTATAGATGCTTCCATCCCCATTTCCGTTGACCAGGGGCGTTTCTTGAGCACCGGCATCGGTAGGTACCCTCGTCCAGGGATCGTGGTTCTTCGCCCAATCATTGTTACTAAAATATGCATTATAAAAAGTCAAATTATNCCTTGCAATCAATTCATACATATCTCCAATGCAATAACATTAAACCATAATTCGTCGACTTAAATGAATCCCTGGAATAAGTATTAGAAATGAAACGANGCCTGTCTCAAATGCCCCTTGAAGGTGGATGATTGGAGTTGCTAAGCATGTACTCATGGAACAGTNTAGTTGACGCCACAAATTNAAACTACAAAGTTGTTTTCCCCTTGACACGTTGAGTCTGGCAACATGACTCGAATAATGTTGAGAAAGACTATAGCTGTATTGGTAAGACTGACAATTTTCGTCAATTCATATATCACTCATGGNTGATAGCATCGATAANATTTTCAGGGCATATAGTTTTATTAGAACACGAGTCAAAAGTTCGCGACTGCTGGCCTCGGTCGGCTGGCAATTTATTCATCACAGAGGATTCCCCTGATATTGACGTTCCNNAATTACAAAAACATCAAANCCGGATATTATATCGTAACCTTTCAAGCTTTATATCGAAACAAAGAAGACAGAAATATCGTCCCTCAACAACTTTTTAACTACGCGAATATCGAAATAATCCTAGCTTAAACGCCGACTGCCGAACCCGAAACGTAGTTATGCGTTGGAACTGGTGCATTACAATATCAATAATGGGANTAATATTCCATGTACTCAATGCATGTATATTCTATAACCAGTCAAGCAGGACAGATGTGGGACCGATGGAGCGAAAAATGTAAATGTCCTCTGGCGCCTAAGCTTTCACCCGAGAATCGGTGAGCTTTTGGTCACCCAACAGGCCAACACTTTGCTACATGCGTTACACTTGATGTTTCACTCTACACCCATGCAAACTCACACGACTTGTGACCAGCATATCGATATTTTAATACCGGTACCGTCAGGCGTCAGGGTACAAAAAGTGAGTTAAAATGGGGCGTTTAACGATTAATATCACATGTTATTATGATATGCAGCTTGTCTATATTTAGTTGACTCTCTTGTTGGTGTGTCATCGGTGCGTAGTAAAATTACTGCAGAAAGAAGAGGAGAATCTCGTACTCGTGGACAAATCTGGCTTCTCAAAATATACCATCCACAACCGCGAAGATGCCATCATCCGGCTCAAATATAAAGTGGATATATCCACCCAGATCCGATTTCATGATCCACACCAGATGAACAGAAGATAAAAACAGTTACACTGTGGTCATGACACATGAAACAGCTATGTTAGAAATGAGCCATATGAAGCATATGCGGCAAAGAACCTTAATGATCCTATGGCGGTCTACACGTAATCCAACAATTTACGCTCGAGTACGGACGATGCGGCATCAATTGTGTTTTGTTTATACTGGCGAGATTCACGAGACGGCATCGTCATTTCTAACCAACCCGCATGGACATTGGACGGAACATTCACGAAAGCTCAATTGCTCAATACAGGTATAGTGCCAGCATCACTAGTCACTACAGCCACGTGTGTTGCCCGCTGTGCGCATANATACCAGCTTCCGAAATACCTTATGCACATGCACATGCACATTGCACATGCACAACCGAACATGGCGTATCTAAATCACAGTTTTGTATGGATTATATTATGTAATGTAGCCTGCATACAATATTTCATATCTAATATGTCCATTGTCCATATGATATCGTAGGCTACTGTGCTAACAGTTATCATTAAAATTTGACAATGACTAGCATATTAACGTAAATCAGCTATTACGAAGTCTCACTCAGTACAACTGACAGCTCTATAAATACGCAATACATAGTTNGGGGTCTCACATTATAAATATATTGTTCGACAACCACCGGCGNCTAAAGTGGAGTCTTTTCAAATGTTGTCAGACTTCGCGAATCAGGAATGTGAACTTGTGGATAGCAAGGATTTTTCGAATTTAAAACATTGTTACAAAATATTGATACAACTGGTTATAACAATCCTGAAATTCGCCACGAGGACCCGAGAACAGTGTCTGCACTCTGCATATAGTTCTAATATAGACGTCCATAGTATTAACCGAAGCTTATTACAGAGCATTGGTTGAATAATGTACTTTATTTCAGGGTTTAAAGCGGAATATAAACCGAAATTGGATGAGCCTAATCCAGATTACACTATACTAGGACAAGTACAATTAGTACATGCATCGTAGGCTTGATGATTAACTCCCTGTAACATAGTCGATGTAAAATAACGTTATGACTCTCCGAGATTACACGGGGTTATACGTTTTAATTGCAATGGATTTCAATACGAAATGTAACTTTACGTGGCAATGGACAGCGCACATTCACCACAACACTGGAAATATATAGAGCAATTTTACTCTGTGCTCTACATATATCAATTATATCAGATATAAGCTCAATATATAGGGTCAATGGTCATTAATGGTCGACTCAACAATGTAGTCAATATACTGTGATTTATACAACGGCTGATAACCACAATTTATGCGGTAACTCCGCAACCAAAGAAATTGCTCACCACAGCCATTAACGGTAAATAGTGGTAACTTAATTATGGCGTAGAACAGATGAGGCAGCTTTGAAATACCGGTATGCGTTTGAAGCACCAAATTAGCATGAAGCAAATGCAGCATTCGCGAACGTTAAATACCGGTACAATTACAACAGAGCACTCTGGTAGCTGTAAATATCAGTCGAAATCGGCTATCTCAGCATCGTTATTCCCTCAGAGAAGACACAAGCATATTCCGGGCCTACCTTTTCATTGTTAATACTACATTCTCTGCGAATGACTCGCTCGTAGCCTCCATCTCAAAACTGTNACCAGCAGTAATACGTTCATCGAATGTAAGTGAATCGTGCGCGAGACGCGTTTACACTGGCGGTATTAAGCCATCCGCGTCCGTGGCATTTTTTCTAAATTTCTGCGCAATCGCGCCTGAAATATGATAATCAAATACTTCCTCACTACCAAACTATCACCAGTGTCTACCAGTGCAATATGAGGATACACGTGTACCTCATGTGCAGATATAGTCAGCTACTCACCGCTGCTTCAAACGGCTACTTTCTAATCCTCAGTTTGCTCGGTTACTAGTGAAATCGGTACGTTGTGAATTGTAATTATTATTAATATTATAAAAGCGATGCATCAATATTCAATTCAATTCAATTCAATTTATTGCTGTCATTTTTATCATTTCAATACACCGCAAGACCGCGATACGATGAAATATACGAAGGTGTCGAAACGACTTGGAGTAGTCGTCGAAATCAGACACCCACCTGGCCTAGGATTAACTAGTAGATATTCATTAAAAATTGTTTGTATTTCGACTTGAATATGGACAATGGACATGCTCGAAGACTGTCGGTTAGCCGCAGATATACTGTTCCACAAAACAGGTCGGGCATATTTGATAAAGCGATGATCTGTTTTGTCTACCATATGGTAGTTGGACGAAGCGGACGCGCGTGTATCCTACTTATTCACGTTTGAAAGCGAGGTAAAGAAGTTATTGAAGCTATTGGGGCGGTGGCCGCAGCAGTAGAACTGATACATAAACTTGGCAATTTCAAGTTTCCGCATATATTTTATGTTTAGTAGGCTACACCGGATCTTTTGAGCAGTGATTTGTTGGACACATATCCGGGTCCCTTTGTGGTCCTGGCTATGATACGGAGGATCTGATCTTGTGGTTTTTGCAGTGGCTTCAGTGCGCTAACACCGGCAGGGGTTCAGTGGTGAGGTTTGGGTTGGTTTAAGGCGGTAGGGTATATGGGTAGACTAGGATTGGAATTGGTGAACGCCAAGTGCCGAATGCAATCGTAACCGTTATTTCACAGCTATGAACAAAGTTAATTGAATATACATTCAGCCATCGTGCAGATCCTGCTATCATAAAACTTATGCAGCAAAGAAATGATGCCATTGACATTAAATCATTACATGTAATAAAGTATGAGGTAACAGAATCGATATCCAAATATTTCACGTGGACAAGTGCACTCGGCCGCCAGCCATTTCTGGTTTAGTCCGATGATATGTGCCGAAATCGAAGGCCTGAAATACTGTAGAGCACCAGAACAATCATCGTGATATCGATTTCTAGAACAATTGACCTATTTGTGTGTGTGAAATAAAATTGCAATATAATTTATTGTTTCTGATGCGGGAAAATACAAAAAAAAATAGTGCAACGCCTGGTTCGCACAGAGAACTTGAGAGACATTAACACGTGGAATCTGTACAGTAGGGCTCTTCAAAAATGACTTTTTTTCTCAAATCGCACTGGCTACTTGATAA
>ATSW01009610.1:0-12500 GCA_000444245.1 Botryllus schlosseri
AAATGACTCGAGTCAAGTCGAGTCATCAGAAAATCGTGACTCGAGTCGGACTCGAGTCCAGTCATGACTCGAGTCATTGCAACCCTGCTCTAATATCAGATCAATCTTTTCAAAATTCCTAAATTCTACCTATAGTTGTGGCACGTCAAATGTCTGCTAGCGGCGAAATTATATCGCGATGGCTTTCACGATGTACTGATGCATTTGTACTCTCGTATGGTGTCTTCAATTAATTATTTTGACAAACTATGCCAGGTACAGCAACAATTTCACCCAAATCTTTAACAGTTTTTTTGCCGTGCCAGGCGTGAATTCACAATAGTAAATCACAATTTTACGATGAGTGTGGAGTGTCAGTCTGCATGGTCCCGTCATATAAGGTCTACTTGGAAATACATTGAATTCCCTATTATTATTGGTGCTGCGGCCCGCGTGCCATCAAAAAGTAGGAAATTGGCCCGCGAGCACTTTTGCGTTTAAGACCTCTGGTTTAATGGTTATATGATAGTTATTTAACCGTCACAGTGGCATATAATTTTTGAAGGAAATTGGTAATACTTTTGGAGTCAAAGTTGGAGTCGAAGTCAGAGTCGGAGTTCTCTTAAGAAAGTAGTTGGAGTCAGAGCCGCAAGCGTAGTCGGTACGTTTAAAAACTCGGGAGTCGGAGTCGGAATATAGAGAATGTGTGGAGTCGGATTTGGAGCCGGTGGTAAAATTTACCGACTCCACAGCCCAGGTTCTAACTCACACAGTTGAAATCATGCCGCCGACATAATGACCTCTCCAATCCCAATCGTATTCGTAGATAGGGCCGCAGAATTCTGGTGTAGTGTCACAACCGCATTCCTCGTCCATGAAATCGTTGCATTCCGGTATCCCATCACAGGCCGTTGCATCTAAACAGCAAACGAATATCAGATCACATATTTCACAAGGAGATGATTTTGAAATGGGATCGACTTACACTTGCCGTCTGGATCGCCGCATTTGTAGTCCAGCTTTTTGTTGGCTTGAAACGGACTACCGCTTGGTTCTAAAGTTGGCAATAAATTAAGTGTCGTCGCAAATAACGCTAAGTGCATCGAGACACCTCAAAACGAATTATAGATTACGGAACACTAGCCAAGTGCAACGATGTGTTTCTTATTTATCTCCATGCAAAGAGAAGCAGGTGTTTCTTTCATACATAACAGTCAGGCTTATAGCCTAATAAGGTCATGTGCTCCACGACAATGATTTGGTATTGTTCAGTATCTTAGCGTTCGTAATCTTCCAGTCGACTTCCACACTCGCGCGCTTTCCACATCAGTCTCTCTCACTTTGCGGGCGCCCGGAACTTTATCTTTGCTGCCGACTTTCTTTGCTCGGTTCACCATCAATCTGTGCTTTTTTTTTTGATTACTGCTATGGCAGTGGGGTTAGCGATGAGGAGCCCAGAAATAACCTCCGACACGTAGAAGTTGGATATGCAGGATTAATTCATAATATGGATTTGAACCCAATACGAGAACCAACTTCATAACTTGCCTTTCCAGCTAAAATAGTTTTTATTTTTGATTAATTTTACTTCTATTTATACAGCAGTATACGAATTCAAATTGCCGGAATTCCATTTTCAAACATCGGTCTATGAAGAACGTAGCCTGAGTGAATATTAGAGTCATTCTAGGAGTGAAATCGTCATAACCACTATTAAACATTAACCCGTGTGGTTTAGAAAATTCCAATAATATTTGTATTATAATTTGAGTCTTGGCAATAATCACAGTGATGCAATTCTCAACGTCAATTGTCATAGTCAATTGTCCCGCAATGTAGTTCTGAGAATTTCGTAATGTTTGTAGCACCATTGGCTTCGTGGCATTTGTCACAGGAATGCATTTTGGAATAGGCTAATGACGAATTAATTCACCTAGAACAAGCCTAATCCGACTTTCTAGTCCCGGGAACTTGTCAAACATTTATTATACTCACGAGCTCCTAGTTAGATGTATAACCTATACAAGACGTAGCGTATGTATAACAAGACAGCCTGTGTGAATGCTCGATCTGCTGTTAATGCTTGCAACTCGGAAGCAATGGCAGCAAATAGGACGGTAACTTAACGGATAACTGATACTTTATAGTTTAGATAATGGTCACAATCTGCGCAATAAATTTCAATCAATTGCGGAAACAATTAACGCGCTATTAGGCTGTTTTGGTATCAACATGTCGTTGCCTCATACAAACAATATCGTTTGGAATGTATTGGCATTCTTTTATCAATATCCAGTCCACACGCGAAAAACGCGACATCACGAATTGCATTAATACATATACTTTCCTTAATATACATTCAGAGTATAGATTTTATTATTGAGTATTAGTGTCAATTCGATATATATCACATTTCTGTTAGGACATTTGATACAGAGTCATTACGGTGACGAGACGCAAATATATGTATATGCAACAACTTTGGTCTATCTAACGTCGGGAGTGGGACTAGGACTGGTCAACGCAAGGGCTCTTAAAGGTATTAGACCACGACCCGAATCTTAGTTTTAGTGGCATCTCACGACCCAAGCCTCACACGTCGAAAACATTGTATTTATATTGTTAGTATGTTACGATATTACTGGGATGTATGGTATGGAGAACGCGAAAACAGCGGTTGTACGCAACACATCTCTGTGAAACATGTCTGACGCACGCGGCGTCAAATTGGGGTGCATTATTTTCCACTGCCAGTCGCCTGTGTAGTACATTTGTACAGCTGTCTAGTTAGATTTCAAGGTTTGTACCATATTTACGACCAGACATATCTATATGGAGGGTATGGGTCAACCCGTGACTTTTTATCGCCGCCTGTCTTTTTTGCACCGCCCTTTGAGTAACAGTATATTGGCCAAAACTTCATTTCTTCATCTGTCCCGGCGCATAAGGGGTTGAACTCGAAATATCTGTGTATGATAGTCCAGCCCCAACTCGTTGTACACTTGTACAGCCCTACACAGAAGCAACCTAACACTAAAAAATCGCAAACGCTTCCGACGGTTTTTTCCCAGAAAAAACATATTGCCGGACAAATCTTGTCACGAATTCAAAACAATTTGTGTAATATAGAGGTCCGCACATTTTCATGATCAAGCCATATTGTTGCAACGACTTTTCTGGGTGTCTTGCATATGGGCCGTAGTAGTCTACCCAAGACCACGAACAGGAACAAACTATCCGAAGGATATCGAAATCGCGCGAAGCGCCAAGAAACACGTTACTAGACAATTAACAAATATTTCACATATCGCGATATTAAAAGATCGACCTGGTTCCGTCTCGACCCAAAATTATACCCTTTTTGACCCATGTTTGGGTCGCGACCCATACTTTCAAAACCCCCAGATTAACGCATGACTGCGGGCATGTTGGCATGCTGCAATGGCATGGCATGTTGCAAAGTATAAATCTTATTTTCGGCTTTCACTCCTATGCATACCTTTCCGTGTGCAATATGCCTCATCGTCACCGTCGGGGCAATCAAATCTGAAAACATGACGTAAACTTAAGATGGGTGGAAATTAAATCATGTCTAATCTACACATCCAAGAACGAAGACAATTTCACCGCGCCCAATTTGAAAACTTGATCGGACAAGAGATCATCTCTCTGACAATGGCGACATAAGCGTCATCGATCAGCTACTGCCTGTTTTTTATTCTTAACCTTCACTAACCTGGCAAACCTTAAGGCTAATCTGCAAGCGATCGGTGAAACCAAATTTTCTAAGATTTACAAACGCAATATCGACGACATTACACATCTAGTACATTGCAGTAGAGCAGTGGTTCTCAATCTCTTTGACCTCAAGGACCAGAAATACTTCAAAATAAATGTTGCGGACCGGATAACCATCAAAATTAAAATTTACCCTGAATTTAATTGAGACAAATGTAATATCGAAAACTGCGATTCTAGTGAACGTTCTTCAAGGTAAGGCTCGCGAAGTCAGCTGTTAAAGATCATTTAACTTGATTGCGATGGCTCGTTTTCCTTTCAAAAATGTGCGACATTGATACTTGCTATTAGTAGATTATACTGACAAGTGTTGCTTAATTGCACCGACGAAACTCAACGAAATTTGTTTAAGGGTGTCCATATTCTTTTCATATAACTTGTCGGAAAAGAGTTGTAAGCTAATTTTAAACAGTTTCGTGCAACACTTGCACCATTGTGACGTACGCCGAAACTAGTTCATGGAATGTCTATTAGACTACAACACCATCCATAAAATACGTTCCAAACTTATAAATCAATATCAAACTCGATGTTTTATTCTTTAATTAATGGACAAGCGTCCAACTTCTAGCATTTTGGAATCGAGATTTAAAAGGATAATTTATTTGACGGAACGGCAGGAAACTTCACACGAACCGGCACTAGTCCGTGGATCAGCGGTTGAAAACCACTCACCAGGGCACTTGTGCTCAAAGTGAACAATGCATCCACACCGTTGGTAAAAGAACAAAATCCGAGGTAGATAATTTTCACGAAATATATGAAGATAACAATGATTATATACGGCAGTGTAACTTCTTCACACATACACTGTGAGTAGGGTGTGTGTTGAGACCTCAGACCAATGCTGAATCTGGCTCAACGAATCCATACCGCTCGTTTGAATCCTGGTTAAGAGCCTCTGAATTAAATGTAATTTGAAACACATTTATTAGTTTGATATAACTATGGCTTTTAGTAATGAGACATCTAAAAGTGACAGTATGGTATTTTTTCAGGGCGACCCACCTGCTATCGCAGACGCTTCTTGCGTTCACCAATAGTCTTGTTCCATTTTCCGAACTGGCGCATCGAATTGATGGTAGATTTAAATTTCCGGCAAAGCTGGTATCCGTGACTGTCAATATCGATGGAATTAGCTGATCAATCGACAAAATCGGAGAATGTCACTAACCCCAGATTACATTTTCGCAAGGTTTTGGCCTAGCTGCAGATGAGCAGAGGCACTCGTCAGTGAGATCGGGACAGTCAAATACCCCGTCACACAGCTTAGAAATAGGTATAACGAGAAATGGTTCCGTCAGGCATTGGAAACATTTATTGTCCGTGAGATCTGGGAAATAAGGGGTATTTCAAAACAACATCAAAATTTTAAAAGTATCGTTTTCCTCACGTTTTCCATCCCCGGGACAGAGGCACTCGTCAATAGCTGCAAGATAAATCATCATTCGCATTTTTTTACAATTCAGATTGAAATACATCACATTGGAAATATTTATGGCAAATCGCATAAACCCCGAGATATCGCCATGTCTATCTCGAAGACATCATCACTTCTTTAATTTAGTTAACAGTCTAACTATAAATTCTAGCATTGGTAATGTGACGTAGAGAACCATAGATATCGTATGATGAAACACACCCTGATCACACAGCGAAACGCCATCGCATATATCAAAGTCAGATATCATGCATTGCTGCCCTTTTCGATGACATATTCTGCCCGTAAAATTAGTCCTCTCCGGCTGGTTGAATTCATCGCTTCCATCACTAAAAAGTAGAAAGCGCTTTGATCTTGAGTCTTGATCTGACTCGTGTCACAACCCTGAAATGACTTGCTGTGACTGGTATAAGTTGTATGAGAAATATTAAATGACTACAGCAACTCGCAGCAAAATTGTGGAGTCAATTTTCCAAGCCAATAAATATTCTATTTCGAAAAATATTCTCAGCCTATCGGCTTTGATGTGAAGTGACCACCATCAATATTAATCCCGAATATATAGACATTTTTAATGTGATTAATTCCATGAACAGCGACATCGCAGTCAAAGTAATCAAGCTATGGATGCGTTACATTCCGACTTGGGGCGTGGCGTGACGTGGCGAGAAAGCGTAGTGGTATAATCCACAGCTGCAGCACCAATGGGTCGCAGGTTTGAGTCCGACCGAGACCGACTCAAGAATTCCTACCGAAGTATTGCAGGTTTATCTAGGCTCCTCCTCGCCCCGAGTTCCGGGTAAGCGGTGTCTTATAAAAATCCGAGAGGTGGGTCGTGCTACGAGTCGGTAAATACGTGATAAATAACAAAGAGTGACCTCCTGGTGTAAAATGACCAATGTAGTCTCCAAACACCATGAATATCAACAACCAACCAACAGGTGCTACAGTAGGCTACACCAATGGGTCGCGGGTTTGAGTCCGACCGAGATCGTACCCTGAATTCCGATCTCAGTGTTGGAGGTTTATCTAGGATACTCCTCGCCACGCGATCCACCTAAGGGGTGTCTTATAAAAAGCCTAGAAGTGGACCGTGCTACAGGTCGGTAAATACAGAATAAAAAAAAACAAAGTACATCTGCCAGGTGTAAAATCACCAATGTAGTCGAAACACCATGAATATCAGAACTACTGACAGGTGCCATTACAGTATCATAATAGCCACGCCACGATTGAGTAAATTAGCAGAGATATTTATCGCCAGCTCAGTCATTGCAGGTGCGGATTACACAAATTCCACTAACGCCCGGCATCACCACCAAATTTCAATCGAAATCGTTTATCATTCCTCCTGACAATTCATGTAATACAGGTGAACAAACATTCAGTTAATTTTCATAAAATCTGAGGAAAGTTCAAAATATACATGAATACTCCCATTAAATAGATGTGTATTGATAGTGACCAATTTGTCTCAGTGAAAGTATTTGTCATACTTTATGTAGTTTTTTGGTTGCCTGGTTGCCAGGCCGCACAGCATACTTTCGAATCACACATCATATTGAGTGTTTGCACCCTATGACTAGGATCATATGATTTCACTGGATTCTTTGAGGTGACTAGAGTCAAGTTCAGTCATAGTCAAATAAAATAGAATAAAGTTCGGGGGAAGATTCATGTCATTGCATTTGGTAAGATGGTGTCGAATATAGAGTTGACTATCTAGCCTTGTCACATAGGTATCTGAAACCTCATATTATCTGCAACAACTAGAATCGATTACATTATAGGTCAGTTGAAATTGACTTGAAATTGAAAAATTAAATTTGATATGAATTGATTAGTGTCCCGATTTGGAACTATTCTGAATGCTTTTAAATAAATATATTAAACTGTTCATGACGGGAGCCGGCATCGCTCAATATGTATGAGAACATTTAAGCACCATTTTGTTAATTACGCTGTTCCTTTTCTCATTATAACCAAAATCGAATATTCAAGTTCAATTTCTGATGAATTCAAAATTTGAAAACAGGATTGCATCCGTAAAATGCACCATCTCCTTATTCTTCTTGGCATGTATGCAAATGAAAGACCGGTCATCAATCTTTAAGCACTAGCGGCATGAAAGTTGTTTTCTACGTGCGAATCCCGGACCAGATGCGGCATTGCTGATCTCATCTGACATTGAATATGTTAAATAAAACAGCTTCGTATTACGTACTCGCAATCTGTATTCCCATTACAATATTGGTTTGCCGGAATACATTTCCTTCCATTGGCGCAGGAAAATTCGTTCGCTTTACACGAGCTGCCTGGAAATGAAGAGTAGCCAAATTTTGATAATAGAAAATCGTTTATACCATAGGTGAAAATTGAAGACAGCCATTCAGCATCCGGTCGAAATGTCATCATAATCATTCTCTCTTTTCTTTGGCACACAGTTACGCGTATCCAACGGACGAGTTCACAGAACATATACTCTACCTTCTAAATATACAACGACGAAGTACGAAAATGACTATCCTCACCGTCGCACAATTCATCCTCGTAAGGAACGAGATTGGCTGGTAACTCGCATATCCTATATCGATCCCTATAATCAGGCGTCTTTCTGCGGCATAATGTTCCATTTGTATCAATCTGTTCCGGGTTCTCCCACGGTTCGTCAGTTCTATCACTGTAAAAATAGGATTGGAATGCTCGCGTCTAATGGTGATGGTATTATGGTAATAAGCTAGAACAGTGGTTCCCAATCGGTGAGGTATTAAGGGGCTATACTAATACACGGAGGCATAGCATCGCGATTACGGTAACCATTTCACTGTTCTGGACTGTACTAGAGTGTTGTTCACAAAAACCCATTTCGAATTCTGGCTATCCAATATCGGGCTCACAAACACGTTTAGCACGCGCAGCATGACTTGAAATAAAGCATTCGTAGAATTCTACTGGTTACCGGTACACAAGAGATTTTATGTTGCGGTAAACGGCTGCTATTTATGTTTGCTGCCTGGCGTCTCAGGGATAATTGGTGCACTAAAAATCAAATAGCTTGTCCGTTACATCCGGCATATCACTCTAGTGAACTCGGAGTTAGGATGTTGGGAATAAAGATTCGAAATAAATCTAATGTGGGGAATTAAGATTCGAAAGACATCGAAAGTGGGGAATAAAGCAGAAAAGGTTGGAAACCACTGGGCTAGACTGAGGAGATTTTATATTTATGATCGGCGAGCTCAGCTTTGTTACATAGTCGGGAGGTTTCGAGTCACTCTCAGATGTTACCTTCCAACGAGACAAGTCGCGTCGTTTACATTTTGTCAACGAGTCAAGCCCAAGTCCAAATAATGTTACGAGAAGTCGAGTTCGAGACCAATTCATTTTATGAAAGGTCACCGTTTCCGCTGTAAATCATCACTGTTAAGCATGAGGGTTATTTATTTCGAACTTGGCGATCAACATGAGACGAACCAGAATACAAGACAAAGCGTATTTATATCGACAGGTACGTTCATCGGCGTCGGCATCTAAATTGCAACAAAGGGGTTTGCTGAATAGACAATTCAAAGACCGTGCTATTGACATTGTCAAATGTTCCGTTGGTTAAATTGTTGTATATTGGTAATCGTAATATAACGTCACGGATGTAGAGTTATTTCCAAAAGTATTTAATTGAACTGTCACGTATCATTCAGACTTTTACGGAAGGACTGGTATTCCACATACTTTTTGTTTACGTCCCGGGCTAGCTGTGACCTTGACCTACCAAATGGAAGCAAGGTGAAGATTGTTGCTAATTTTCTTGTCCATGAATATGTATCAAGCGTGTAATAGAGGCTGCACCAAAATATCCATGAAGCGATTTATAATTGCATAAAAAATATCGATAGATCACTAAATTAATGGCGATCTCTAGTTTGATGGCCGTTACATACATGACTCCAAATCGGGATCATTGGAGATAACAGTGTTTGTAATCCGTTATTTGAAAGTAAATAAAAATAGTTGTTGTACGGGCAGGTATTTGTAGTTCCGGAGAAAGCGCAGAGGGGTTAGTTAAGCAAGACATGTCTTTTGTCCTATAAGTTCGCGATGAAGTGACCGATGCCATGCTTAATTACAGGAGATACATATGTGTCATATAGTACATTTCGATTCGAGAAATTTCGGGGATTTCATGCGACGTACGATTGATCATACGACACCTGTGAATATACAATATAGCAATGTCTTGTTAGTTGTAGAAAACATGATATTAGTAGGATGACATCAAACGGTGCGCCCACTTCCCCCCCCCCAATTTTTCATTTTCAGCTAAGGTTTTGGAAGTCATGCTGCTATTTTAGATTAGTTTATGAAGTTCTCACTGTGCGAACACACTGATTATGTGCATTACAAATAGTAAATGAATTTCAACAAACCAATGACTAAGTCCGTTAAGTGATGACACTAGCCATCACCACTTTACGTCAATTAAAAGAATATAACCTGAACTAGTGCAAGGGCCCAAATGGCTCAACGCGCTGGACCACAGTTACCCGAATCAAACTCAATGCAAAAGTAGGCTGCTCGGAGACATACAAAACACTTTTTCAAGAGAATATTGAGCAGACCATGCTGTGTAAAAATGACACTGTATACGCCACGATTTTGCTTAGAAAATTCCAACGCAATAAATTAAATAAAAACAATGTGCGTGCAAGATGACAGCCCACGAGAACCTTATTTTAACCGTGTAGCATGAGCATGTGGGAAGATATATAAATAAATACATACCGTAAATTTACTACAGCACTACCTCGATCAAACCCGTCGATATATCTGATCAGGTGGACTAAGAACAGATAAAATATATTTATAATAAAACGAGTAATAATATTGATGACAAAAATAATTCGGAAATTCGATAGATTTCTCACCCCAGAGAGATAACAAATGCACACTGACTTTAGTTCGCATGAATGCATGCGATTTTGATGCGTAGTGAAGTGCCATCAATATATAAGTAATTGAGTAGTGAGTTCGCAACTGTGATATTTTGCGCATAGTATAGTGGTGATGATGTAGCTTGTAGTGAAAAGGAGTTTCCTTGGGTGTCAAGTCTAGTTTGTTACGCCATAAGGGCCGGGACCTGTGATTTTTTTCGACTGCTACAGTGCTGTTTCGGCTCTGTGTACACAATATATATACTCATCACTGTCAACATATATGTATTTATCCTTACTCGCATTCCTGTCCATCATCGCAAAAGTATTTCTTTCGCAGACAACTTGACCCTGAGTCGCATGAAAATTCGTACCACAGACACGTTGAACCTAAATGGAATATGAATCCAGTGACAGTATGAATTAAAATACCTAATATGTATCTTCACGGCGGAGTCCCGCGAGTCGGGCTTCAATTAAGCGAGAGAGCGAGCGAATGGGCGAGAAAGTTATTCAGTAAGAGAGGAGATTGATTTTTCAATGTTCATGTTAGCGGACGAACCAGCTTAACATCGTGCGTACTGAGACCTCTTGCTATCGACTTAGCAGAATCGCAAACGTATGCAATATTTTTATGAACTTTAATTGACCTTGGTTTTCATCAATCAAAGGTAATTTGTTAAGATTCAGTTAATAAGTCAAATCATGAGTAGAGTAAATGGTTGGTCCCACCCAAGAATAGGCGTAAGTTCTTGCAGATTGCAACCGTACGTTCGATACGTGGCATTTACATTGATCTAATCAGGCCACGGTAAATTCGTAATATGAATATATTAATGTGTATAATGTATATATTATGCGGTACAGACAATGCGTTTTACGTCATGGTTTGTCTTTTATATCGACGTGACGACGGATGTCGACTATCGTGGAGATTGCACATCAGTTAAATAACACACACTACACGGTTACATGAACAATATACAGGAGGATATATCTTGACACAAGAACATACATATTCTACATATTTTTCGTATATGCTTGATAACTCTTATGCATAGTCTTATCACAACAATAATGCATTGTTTTAATCATTTAAACCAGTGGTTCTCAACATGGATGACATCGTCCTCCAGTGGGCGATTTTGAAAAACTGGGAGGGGCGAAAATAACGAACAGTGCCATCGGGGTGAAAGCGCACGAAGTGGCGATAGGGAAGCGAAAATGTTAGAACGGCTATATTTAACTAATCGGCACGAAATGCACGTGAAACGGGTTGTACTGATTATGCCTCGAAACTTGACTAAAAAAGGTAACGTCCAACTTATTATACATGGTGACAAGTCTTTCGGAAGACAAGTTGAAAAAAGGATCTTTTATTTAGTCAATTCAACAGCGATGAGGGTTTAGTTGCATGAAAATGATTCGCTTATATGTCCTCTTTTTTCGGTTCCGAAAATATGAGGGGCGACGATTTGCGTCGAGCTTGATAAGGGGGAGATGAGTCTAAAAACGTTCAGAACCACGGATATAATCATTCAGGTTATATTGCACTGTCATATATTACCTTCACAAGCTTCGTACGCATTCACTGGCGTTCCTTCAGGCAGCATACAAATGCGAGAATAATAATCATCATCCACCTTACGGCAGAAGCTAACATCGGAGTCGTAGTCCATACCGCTGTTGAAATATTGCTCATCCGAACCGTCACTGAACAGGAAATTCACTTTCCGCTTGACCCATGTATGATTTGAATCGAACGATAAATTTAGAATGAACGCTTGATGGGATATGGCTACATTAGCAAATGATAGAGATATTCTAAGAGGTATCAAGATACGTACGGACAGTGAGTGTGGCGGTCACAGAACTTATCAATGGGAATGCACGTCGTGCCTTCGAAACAGGGAAACTCATCATGTGTGCACGTCGATCCTGGGAACATAAATAAGTTGTAATTACGGTTGTGTTTAAAACAAAAATATATTTTTAAAAAGATGTTTGTAACTAGGCCCCTGTTACAGACTTTTTCCCAAGCGATGACGTCACATATATTCGATTGTGACGTCATAGTGGATTGATTCTCAGAATTGAAAATATTCGGAAATATAGCTCCTTTGACGAAATGGGCCCTGTCATATACGGACCAAAAATATCTTTAACCAGGACTACATCATCTTGCAGAATTTTTATGGTCGGCGGTCATCCTCATCAGAACATTCCTTCTTTACCAATGATCTATATCTACCTACTATAGCTGTTGAGCCAACTATTTCAAGGGTCCTTGATTGGTGGATAATCCGCGATTTATCAACGAAAAACTCACATAACTCCGCTTCTACTGGTCGGAA
>ATSW01009611.1:0-15428 GCA_000444245.1 Botryllus schlosseri
AATACACAGATTGACTCGAGTCGAGTCGAGTCATTTCCGTATTTTGAGAAAATGACTCCAGTCAAGTCGAGTCATCAAAACATCGTGACTCGAGTCTGACTCGAGTCGAGTCATGACTCGAGTCATTACAACCCTGTTTAAAGGAAAGTTTTGCATTATGATTTGTTCCTTGTATAGGTGCATAAATATGCATGTATCAGGATGCTAGAAACATTATTTTCCCATAGCAGGCCGCCCGCCCACTGGAGAAGTTGTCTGCCCCCTGGTTCAAAGCATTATTAGCCTATAAATCCTACGTGCCTACGTACATACCTACCAACGTCCTTATGCGCGTTGTTCCTTCATACTCCATTTGTATTTATTCTGGTTTGTCAAGCATTTATACGGTATAATTATCTTTTCACAAAGAGTGTACGGACCACATTATCTAATAAATTTTCATATGAAATAGCTTGTGTGTAGATCGATTGAACATGAAGACGGGAAAACCAAATCGTCCAATCATGCTCAACTATATATTGTAACACACAGCATCGAGTCATCAATGCACGTGATTGTCAAGCTCTTTAGCACTGAATATCGTAACGATCGCGCAATTCATGGATGTTGGTACTGATGGGAAGACGTATATTGACAAGAGTTCGTCGCAGGCGCATATTAAGTCGCAGGAATGTATTTGCATACTATACGAAACGAAAGCTCTCATCCTAGATGATTATTCCCACATTAGAATAAGTGTAGAACTTTGAAATACACAATTTTAAGTCGAAAGTTTAAATTTGACTGTCGGGTTCTGATGTACGAGAATTCTTAGAAATGCCGACTTTGATCGCGCGTATATATCTCGGAATAACTTCGTCAGAAGTCAGATAGAACAGGCTTGCCCGTTGCGAATTAACATTTGAATTACATTCACGCAAAACCGCCAACCGCAGCCCACCTGTTGTTAGTCTTAAATCATAATCTTATGTCGAATGCAAAGAAAGGGGATTATGAACGGAGCGATACCATGATTTGCGTCACTTGCAATGAAATCTGGTATACTGTCGAAAAAGAAGCATTAATCGCGGTTTGTAGGTGGATTCTATACTTGATGCTATCTCTATGCCGCAGTTATGATCAGTACAAGAAACGTAGGACAATGCGCTGGTGGATTACAACAAAACTTGGTATCGGCACGAGGTTTCTGTTTCAAAAGCCAGTTTCATTACTAACGGACATTATTCTAAGTCAGTTCTTTATCATCTGTCGCATTTTCGTGAGCAGAAATGACGGGGTAAATTATAGCATTCGAACGGGGGCGTCCATTGTCTAAAGCTCAAAATTGCGGGATGTATCTTTGCGACCGACTTAAAATGACTCTAACGACATAGGACCCAAACGTTTTTTAGCTTGTGGCACACTAGAAAATTTATAAAACTCTCGCGGCACACTTAGGCCGGGAAAAGTTGATTTACAAAGACTGAGGTAGTTGTTTATATGAACAGAACGTAAGCAACAGAAACAAGGTTGCATTGTTGTCAACCATACCCACATTTCGTCCTTAATGCCAAGCAGTGTCTCTCGTTTAATGCTTTTAATTCCAATATACAAAGATAAGCTGTTTTCACATAGTCACGAGAATGCAAAAAGTAACGCAATTTATATTGTTTTCGCACCGATCACGGAATCGGATTTGAAAGCAGACAGCGAAAACTCGTCAAATTTCTTTTGCACACGCAGTTTTGTCTAAAATGGGCATTTTAGTAAATAAATTAGCTGATATTATGCTAATAGATTACTTGATATATTAAGATGCCACAATGGGTTTTATTGTCACAAATGCTGATTCATCAACTGTTGAAGAAGCGCTTTCAAGTCGTATGTGCTAGTATTCAGGCCTTTGAAAAAAATATTTGTGGGGTTCCTTTCCTAATATCCAAAATGATTCGTGCCACACCTGAGAATCTGTGACGGCAGAGTGATGTACCGCGGTACATGTAACGGGTGGATAACGGCAGTGACGTGTCGGGGTGGTTTCCCTCCACATGTTACACGTTTGTGTTTGAGAAACGTGCAGTGTTCGAAGGGTTCTTTAGTTTGACTATATTTTGTTCGTTTTTAGAGCGAGTTAAAATATTGTTAATCGTTCAATAAATGTTATAAAATGTATGATGATTACTGGAAGAGTGACGTGTTAGCAACAGGACCGCTGAAGAAGAATATACTAATGCAACAGTCCGCAGACCGCAACCGACTTCAATCAGATGAGATAAAGTAACTGTTACAGTACAAAGTTTGGAAGTGACTTACATAAGATGACATATTGGTAAAAACTTCGAAAATATACACGTCGTATTTCACGCGATCGTTATGCAAATTTCACTCACAAAATAGATGAAGACGTATCTCAAAACTATTATACACTCTTCAAAACAAAAGGTGTTTAAAGTAACTATGTTTGAACACCATACATTCGAACGGGAAGTGGTAGTAGCCCGAAAACACATACGCGACGGTGAGTATGGTACAAGTAAGCTAACAGTAATTGGATAGTCGAGAAAAATAGGAGTATTTCGTTAATGACCATCTCTGTGACACTCTGGATATAAAATACCATCGTTGTAATGCTTAAAAATGACCATTCCCCCTTTAAAATTGGTCTGGGCGCATGATTATGTATTCACATATGCGCACTGTAACAGCATTCCCCCATACTATGCCCTTCGCATAATCCCATAATCCACTTGTAATAATAAATAATGTATGCCACGGAAGGAGCAATTCCTGTTAACAGTTTTAATTTTTGTGAAGATCTTCTCAGAACAGTTGAAACCTTGCCGATTTCAGCTTAAGTTGAGTTGCTACTGATAGAAATTCGTCGACCAGGCTTTCCGGAACGTATCTGTCTCAAAAAGCTGTCACACACAACATCGAGTGTATCCGGGATGGTTTATCTCCAATTAAAGAGACTCTTGTTGTTTCAGATCAATATTATACAATTAAATAATATATTCGCATTGAAACCAACCGGAATATTTTCGTCACTCGTCAAGAGCAATCGTTAGCAACTAGTAGAGAATTGGAAAGAGCATTGTATATCAACATTCTTGTCACCTAATATATGATGCTGTTGATATACACTGTTCTATTCAATTCTCTACTATAGTTGCTGACGATTTCCCCTGACGAGTGTCAGTGGAAAATATTCGGGTTCATTTCAATATGAATGTAATATTCAATCACCAGCAATTAGTATTATTTCAAATCTGTATGCATCCGGTATCTGTAATTTTACCTACAAAGCAGGTCAGTTCCAGCGAAGAGCTCACTAAAAGCAATATAGTTTCGCACCGACTTCAATGATGTGACAGAAGTGGACGTTAAATACATGTAACACCCACAAAAATTCAAGCAGCAGCGTACCAGCTCGGATTTTTGGCTGAGAACGGCAAATTACACTAACAAATCTGGTGATCATCTCGTGATGGAGTTTCGCCCTTACCACTCATCCTTTCAATAATCAAAGGTACGCTACGTGTCAATCAGTGAGAAAATATGTCAATATGTCAAAACAAGAACGGCTTATCCCATATTGGAGTTGACGTGATACACAGATTGAAAACTGGTTCGGTATTTTCGGTGGTCTGAAAGCAATATTGAAACAATACGTCGTCGACATTACGAGTTTATTTGTTTAGTTTCCTGTCAAAACTTAATGGGAAATCCGTATAATGATACGACCAGCAACGAATTGCCAACTTCATATACATGCGACGATGGCAGATAGGTAAAAAATTGCGGTGATCACACGTAGTTGCATTATGTGCAAGTTTTGTCGCGAGCAATGGAAGCCCACTATTTATCGAAAATACGGATATGTTACACTATAAACCGGTGGTTCTGAGCCTTTACTAACCAGCGAAGCACTTACACTAATCTTGAATCCTTCGCGGAAGACATGAAATCCAAAATTGACCGCAATACACGTCTAATACATTATTATAGATTAGAAGTGCACAGCATCAACAGAGTGTTAAGAGATCAAAACCATAAAATTTGCTTTTTACGCAAAACGAAGACATGATTAGGAATAATTATTCAAGATCAGTGTTACTTCTGAAGTGCCCTTTACGATGACAGTTCAGAAACGCGAAGCCTCACCTTGGAAAGTGTCATCGTATTCTTCGGTCGAAACCCAACAAGCCTGATGATACCAATTGCTTGATTACAAATGTTGTTATGTTATGGTGGAGATAGAATTGGCGTTTCAGGACAGGGTTTGCATTTCGAGCCCAAAGCTCCCATGCGTAGGCTACGCCACTTCACACGACGTACCGCCACAACATTCACAATTCGACCACCGATATGGCCTAATTGCCTGCAACAGATATTACAACGGCCATACAACGGTCGTATCATCACAAATGATATGAATGAACTGAGTGTATATGTCTTGACCTTCTGACATCCCCAGAGACAGGCGCAGGGAACGTCCAGTGTTCCATGGAACACCGGTAATGAATAACTGCCATAGACGGGGACATGTCTTCAACTACCAATGACCATCGAAACATATTTTAGAGTCATCGGTAAGGAGTGATTTTCGTACTATCCCCGCTGGCTAAACGGAACAGCTGCTCTAGCTATAGGTGTTTAACGATAGAGATTGTGTAAAGCAAAATAATTTGAATTTTTCCAATCTCGAACTCGCCCAAGGATGTTAAAATGGTGCAGAATGCTAAAGTATAGTAGTGCCGAGTTGCGCATCCAATTACGGTTTGACTACTTTCGATCGGTGGAGACAAAATGGAAGCGTACGCGCGACCACTTCCCGAAGAGAATGTACAAAATCTCGAATACATTTTTCGTAGGCCTACATATTTTAAATTGCGTGGATTCATTCTAGACGACAAATCGTCGTCAAGTTGTTTCATGGCACGGCACTATACGAAGAGAGACGAGAGTATTTCTTAGCTTCATATGCTTTGAAATATAAACAGTCGATGCTAAATAACGCAAACTATCAACATTCACTATTCATTCGTTTGTTTGTTGATGACTATTTTCATTAAATCGCGACACCAAAAGATACAATAAAGATCAATAGAGTGATTGGATGTATATATATATATCGAAATAAACCCGAATAGTGAATTGGAAAGAACATAGTATATCAAGAATCGTATCAACCAATGTTATTGTTCATATCGTACGATTGTTAATATGAAATGTTTTTCCAGTTTTCTACTAGCTGATGACGCTTACCCCTAACGAGAACCAACCGATAATATGAATATATTATTCAATTGTATAATGCAGTTCTGTACCTCCAAGGAGCTCTTAAATATATGAAGAGTAATAGAATGTTTGTATTTCTGACCTTTATGTTTTGCGGCATCTAACACAGACTCATGTATAGGCTATAGTAGCGCATGATACAGAAGTCGCAATGACTTGTAGTCATTTTTAGATCAGATACCCAACCTGGGCTACAACATGTAAATAAGATGTATGCGTAGTGCGCACTGACTGAAAAGTAACAAAAGATGATATAATAATGATAAGCAATGAAATAGAAGTGATATTCAGACCCTATCAGAAACGGTGAAGTCTATATGTCAGATCCTGGTCCGTTAATCTCGACTCGGGGCGTACGATACTTAGGCCCCACTCGACTAGTGACGAGATTACTACACATGACATTACTACACAATGTATTTCTAGCTTGGCTAGAATGGCAACGGGATGTGTTTGACGTGACAATGAGAAACAGCGCGTTTTGACGTCATCGGCCGGCCAACAGTAGGATATTCGTCAGAAAAGAATCATGTCGATCATCTCGTGTTTGACATTCCGGCCAATATCCAAACGCTTCGATTACATCTAATTTGTTCGTTCGAATTAACAATATTTCTGACCTCAAGTGATATTTGTCAAAGGCGTTGTATCATCACAAGTTATATTGAAGTGATAGTTCTCGATGAGGGACGATTAGATCTATGGAATTTTTTTTACAATATTCTGTCAAGATGTACGGTCGCCGTGCGTAATACGGGACTGCAAAATATTTGTAGCTTTTCCAAACAGTGTTGATTGTGTGATTCTCTTTGTATAGGCGTGAGATTTATCAGGGTCTTGACGCAAATATCATTGAATTATCAGTTGGATCCGATCCGGTCGTGGATACGTACGTGGTGATATTGAACAAGATATCAAAATATCAGATAGGCACGGTGATGATCAGATAAGTTTTTATCACAATAGCACGCAGCAAAAGAGATAAGAATCTGTGATCTAATGTTTAGATATGTTTCGTGTAATTGGATTACATGTACGAACACCTGACCGCATTAGAATTATAAAAAACGGGGCACATAGGCTATAGGGATTCGAAATGGGTGTATAAGTTTTGCTGAATCGCTTCATCAATTCCGATAATTTCCGTCTTTCATGCCTTCACTCACAACCGTCATTCTAGTGATCCGTAGCGAGTGATACCACCGAGATCCATCGATACAGTTTGGTTCACAAAAATTCTCCCGGATTAATGGTAATTGCATGATTCTATGGTAAATACCGCGATTTTCCGATTTCGCAACAGATTAGATGTCGTGCATTTATTCACAATAACAGTCCTAGATTTGCAGGAACAATTTCAGTAAAATCTCGATTAGTCCGATTCACATATGATAACGATACGCTGAAAGTCCACCGGGCGATAAAATTCAGGTTTTACAATCAATCGTGTTCAGTTATACTAACTTCAATATGATTGTGACTATATTATTCACTCGGATCTTGGAAATTTCCTTTAAAATCATTTCCCTGATTGTATGAGGTTGATTGGATATGCATCTGCATTCATATTTGTTGTAGTTACAGAGGCGATCGAAGTACTCATAGTTGAAAATGTCGTAAATTGTTACTCAAGTATAGCGAGTAAAGCGATGTTGCAACAAAGTAATTGCTAAGTATTTTTACGGTTTTAGTTTTGCCTAAAAAACTAAAAACTAAGCAAAATTAGTCTAAAATCATGATCTCTTTAGTAAGCAGTGAACGTGGGCAAAGCCTACTTGATACACCCAGACAAAGTAGAAGCGGGGGCCTACGATAAGTTATCGTAGGCCCCGGTAAAAGTAATTCCTTACTGACCAATTGACTAGTTAGACTAAATAAAGCGCATTCCAGTAATTTAATTCTCGTCTAATTTGGGAAATATTTCTGTATGCTCTAATCTTGCATATAAAATGTTACGGGAGAACTGTATAGTGCGAAACGATCCAAGATCGCCGTACAGGCATTTGCCATGCTCATGGTTAGGAGAATGAAATCCAATTTGATATGGACTGAACTTGATTATTTCCAGATTTTCGCGCATTCAGTCATTTTACTTCTATAGTTTAATTTAGAAAATCTGAAAATTTTCTGGTTGTCCAACTAGGCTCTAGGTATGTTTTACAAGTAGTACTGTTTGTTACAGACAACAAAAGTGAAAGGCTTCAAAGTAAACAATCGTCATGTCCTTCCATCAGATTCCAACCACGATAAGGCCTAGACAAGTTTGCCACACCGAGTTACATATCTTCGCTCGCTGTATCCTTATTTTCTCTTACCCCGACGATTGAAGTGGTCCAAATGAAAACAAATAAAGCCTACCGAAAACAAGCAACGGATCTAAAACAATAGAAACAGCAGACGCTTCTAATACGAGATGCAACGAAATGAAACAGGTTCAAATCTTTCACGAGCAATATTCTGTTAACGTGACAAATTTTGTAAAAACTTACTAAAATTAGGAGGAGAAAGTTGTCGACATGTAAACAAGCATGATAGCCAAACGAATAGTAAGAGACGATATTCGATAGCACTGAAATTATACGCAATTTTCCACCAAGAGTTATTTGAAGAGCTTCGTGGAAGTACAAAACTTCGATATACAATTGAATAACATATTCATATTGAAATAAACCCAAATATTTTAGAATGGCACGCGACAGGGGTAATCGCCAGACACTAGCAACGAATCGGAAAGAACATTGTAATAGGCCTATAGATATACATACTTACCATTGTTGATGTACAATGTTCATAGTTGCAGACGATTACCCTTGGCGAGTGTCAGCCACAAATGTTCGGGTTTAATTCAGTATGAAGGCATTATCAAACGAAGAGTTATATTAATATCAACTATAATAATGGTTTCGATGCTTTTTCCTAACGGTGAAGCTTTCATAGCACAATTGGTCCTATAAGAGCATGCAAAACATGTATTACAAGCTACCCACGCTAATGTCAATGTCATTTCTGTGGTGTGAACAACCGAACGTATGGTCACAAAGTGTAGCGAAGTACGTACGGTCGGAAAATACCAAATTATCTTTATGCGAGCCCAGAACTGGCATTGTTTTATTTGTTTTCGGATTAAAAATAAATTTGTGAACTTACCATAGCATCTGTGCTCTAACAGCCCTAATTACGACGAATGATGTTCCTGAGATATTTATCATTACCCTGGATGCATAGGTGAAGTATCGCAAACGATATCTATACTTTTAGTTCTAATATATCACATACTAGCATCGCCATTAATCCAACGATGATACATTTTACGTCATGCCAACATCCGAACACTTGACAGCAGGCGTTTTATTCTAGTGTGGAAACGTCACTACAAACGGAAAGGATTATACTCGGATCAGAGTTTAGAAGAACGGGCGTGGAGTGGTCGCGGAGACTATAGTCCTTGTAGTCAACCGGAAAACCCAAATACACGCGCAACTTGCAAGTGACAAGTGCCCGTCAGCATTATCTCACTGAAGAACCTTTGCAAATCAAAAGGATTCTTGGTCGCGACTACGTAAGTCCATAGTAAACTTGACATTATGCCATGATTTCTCAAGTATACTAAATATGATAGACTATTCTCGACATTTGCATTCTATCAAGTACATTAAGTACAATTGTAGAGAGACTCATGAAGGTAAAAAAAACTTCAGTATGCAATTGAATAATATATTCACATCAAAATAAACCGTAATATTTACGGCTGGCACTCGTCTGAGCTCATCGTCAGTAACAATAGTAGGGAATTGCCAATAACATTGCATAGCAATAATCATAATATATAATTAGGTTGCGAAGGAACTTGATGCTTGAAACTTGGTGATGATTACACACCTAAACGTTTATTTAAAGAGCTTCTTGGAGGTACATAACATCTATGTACAATTATATACAATATATTTATATTGAAATAAAAGCTCATATTTTCGGATGAAACTCGTGAGGGGTAATCGTCAGGAACTAGTAGAGAATTGGAAAGAACATTGTTGGCATACAATAATGATTTTATACATAAAATTTATTCAAAGAGCTTCTTGGAGGTACAGAACATCAATATGCATTTGAATATATTGCCACTTTTTTCAGTTCTCTACTAGTATATATTATTCAAAAGTTGATTTGCAATAGATTCCAAACATCAAAAATGCAACCCCGTGCTTTTTAAGTATATAGCTGAAAATTCATGTAATGATGGGTATTCAAATATTTAAAAACATTTGTTACTATGGTCTTGACCCTAGCGTCTGTGTCAACGTTGCAAAGTTTCTGTCACAATGAATCAGAATTTCACCTTTCCCATCAAATCTGGCGTTATGTAAGACGTCGAGATGAGAAGTTGAGAGATTACAGTGTTGCTGAATTTTGGCTTACCGTTCGGATTTTGTTGCGTTGATTACGATGTTTACGCGATAAAGATCAAATTATTTGAAGATCGTGTCGATCTTGCGATAGATGAGACGGAGATAATAATTTGAAAAAGGGCGTAATATGGAGTGAACAAGCTCAAAAAAATTGTCATAATTCGCGTTATAGTAACAAATTGTATTTTAACGATGTTCCGTTGGGTGTAATTTCATGGAAATGTTAACTCTTCCTGGTACATGACATCTTACTGTGACCAGTTTAAGTTCCCGCAGTGATTAAGATGGCATATGCATGAAGAAGTTACTCTGCAATGCATCGGTGTTAACAACGCCGGATTATAAGAGGTTTTCCGGGATAATCTGGGATTTATACGGATTTGATGCATAATTTTCAAGTACAGAATTAATTATTTGAGTGTACCTGTAAAACAGAATACTTACAGCATGGTGCGGAAAAATCCATTCTAAAATATTCAATCTAAAAGCCACGGGATTCAGGAGGCATACCAGCAGCCTATCCTATCACCAAAGTTACCTGTGTTACATTATATATGAAACACCAAACTTAATTATTGGTTGCGTCCATGATATACCGTTGTGTAGCTGCATCTCGACATGATTCCAAGGTGGCAGTGATTACGTATCCGCATTACGCACAGTCGACGTGGCGTAGCACACGGGGAAATAAAGGGTTCCTAAAGGACACACTGGGTAATTGTAATGGACATCAGGAAGGAATCAATTATGTCATATGTCCTCACGATAGTGACGGAGAAAAACATCATAAGATTGCTTAAAACAACAACATCTCAGGACACGAGTCAGTTTAGATAACCCTTGATGTCCATAATAATCATGTACAACAGTATTATTGGAGTAATTGCAGGGAGCTGTACGGTCGACAGGTGGATCGTTGACTCTCTTCAAATTTCTGGAGTCACAATTTGCGGTTCATTTGAGGCTTGTCGCTGAGGTGAGGAAGAACGAATCTACGTTGCGTAACTTCGAGCTAATAGAAGAAAAAAGCGCACAGTCGGAAAAAGTATTTAAATCAGCATAATTTTTCGATAGCCAGATTAATTCAACTCTCATCGGGCCGAGTTGTAGTTTAGTATTATGGAAATAAATGCGTGCGACGCAAGTCGTTGTGAATGGAAGCCGAGATCAGGTTCAAAAGTATATACGAGAGACGTGTGTCGAAATAGCCTAAACCGGCTGCTGCTGAACGCAACCTCAATATGCGCGGATTGTATGAGTCTCATAAAGCGGGGAGGGAAGTATTTCACCAAGCACAGTCACTTCAAAATAAACGGATTATTTATACTTGGTAAGTGAGTATATACGCGCCAAAAATATCGGTAGCTAGTTGTTAAAATATAGTCAACAAATTTGTTTAACTATTATTACCAATCGAAACCACCACATGGACTTTCCAAACTGTACTTAGTAAAAGCATTATGAAGTATCCAAAGTTTTATTATGACACGTTATCAAAAGTGTCCCAGTACTATCACTATCGACGTTCTAATGGCATAAGACCGAAACAGTTAACCGAATAACTCAGTTGAACGTGACCCCCCATCCCCCCTGAATATCATTTGAAAATTAAGTCACTAATTTTACTAATAGACAGGATACTCTTGGAGGTATACTGAAATTCAGCTTACAGTTCGATAATATATTGGCACAGGTACAGACTAAAATATTCGGGCATATTTCAATATGGATATATTATTCAATTGTATAATAGACCTTGATTAGCCGCGTATATATGTAGAAAAAATAAGTCCGTCAGCAGACGCATATTTTTTACTTTTTCGTAAACTATAACTTTCTTTTAGCGGGAATTTTTCTACTTCTTCAATGTTCTCCGTGTATCGGTTCACCGCGATATCGGAACGTACATACAAACGTGGACGATCGGTCTACAAGGCGAATAAGACGGTGCGATCCTCGGATAGGACAAATTTCAGTTTTTTTTCAAACGTCCTACTCATTCGCGGTAAGTTCGCACATAAATTTCTATTAGTCACACGGTTGCTATATATAGAATTTCTCACCGACATACTATGCATCACATGTATAATTACAACGGTATCTAGATAGCCAACGTGCCACAGCACATACTGACCACAAATATTATTTTTTCAGACACAATACGCGCCTAAGTCACATTCGAGACGACACACGCAGCGGCGTTTTCCTGAGAATCGCGGCCCCGAGTACGGGCATATTCGCACCCGTTTAATTAGGATGTGGTGTCGCATGGAGTTGCTTGGGGACAAAAAAATATTCGATGATAAAACGGACGATATACATAAGGCCATCGAAGGCTCCATCCATTTGATACAAGCGAAGGTATGAAGATTTTACATGAAATGATTATGAACAGTTGATTTGGGATGATGGTGCTGTAACGGTGCCCTGGCAATGTAAAGTTTCCTGTAGCAGGCTTTACTGGCAGTTGTGTATTCATTCAACAAGTTCATTCGGAAATTCAATAGAAATAGGTGCGTCGATTTGTCGAAATATTAAGTCTAACATAGTGCATCATAGACTTTTTTCTTCCAACGCGATTTTTATAGTTGACGCCCACATATTATACGGGTTGAGGGGCAGGGGTCGAAGTTGGTAGAATTCGGTTGGGTCCCGTCAACCCTGGGCTTGAAACGAGTCAAACTACAACCAGAAAAAACTACGATTCAAAGTATGCTCTATAGTTATCGATCTATATGTAGTACTTCAATTCCTCCTTTTCGATGCTGTGAAGTTGCATTGAATTTTGTTTATCGTTGCTATGTGCGAACAGTAAATTCACTGAAATTGTGGTATAAACCTTGAAGGTATTCTCATATTGAATTGAATTTGAGAAGAATAGAAGCAATATCTCATCCAGCTATCAACTTCAATATGCATAAGAAGTTGCAATATGCATTGAGGGGTGGTGCAAGACTTAGGAAGGCGTACAAGGCTATTTCTGAACCTTCCTTTTCTAGCGGCATATGCACGCATGATATGCATATGTACATATCGTGTGCATGTTTATCATGAGTCGGTGTATATGCCGCAAAAACATCAAATACAAAAATATACTACGTCCCATTCGTTGTGAGTCAAAACATTGAACCGAAGCATTCTAAATCAGAGACGATGAGGCAACGTAGTAACAATTTCCCATTTAAACAACTAAATGGTCACTTTTGGATTTGGACATCCCGTGTGCTGCAAGACTATATGTTTATGCGTAAATCGAAACAATGTCGCTTTTAAACCCAAATATAGTGCAATGAAACTGCTTTAAAGGGGACAACGGGGCCTTAAATTAAGCGCATGAACCACGAGTTCCAAAACTTAATAACTTTGTCAAGAAATATCGCGACTCACCAAGATATGCATCGTATTTCCCGAAAAATCTAAAGCTGTGACGATTTTGGTCAAAATTAAATATGCAATGATAACTATATTGGAATATCGTTACAGCATCTTTCCTCCGGGCCTCCATACCGTCCCAACATCCCCATAGCGATCTTCAGTATATCCGCCCGCATCAAAATCAAAATCGCTCCTTAGCGCCAAGTGTAAGATACACTGGTATACTATAAAACTCAAGTAGATAGGCTAGCCGTTTGTTCTGCTGCAGTATCACAACAAACCAATGTAACTACCACCCAGTAAAGTTTTGAACATCGATTTCAGATGAATTCTTTGGGTATCGTGTACGATCTGAAAGATTGCAGCCGCGTGTCAAAGCTGGAAGCGAACTCATTACGACACCACGTCGTCAACGAACTCTACGAGATGCGACAGGGATTTCTTAACATTTGCAAAGCCAACATGATACAAGCGCGATAATCGATACGCACTTGTCGCTTATCCCAAATCCCCACTGATTGACGACGTTCAAGTACCTGCGAGTAGTTTCGTTAATAGTAGCTCTATCCGCTACTACGAAACCCGCACCAGATTGTGTGACAGCTACTGCGGATTATACCTAATTAATTGTTATCAGCGCGTTTCGGAGAGTTGCAATATTATAGGATCCCGATCTCTCGCACGATCAGTGTTATTTCGTGACTGTTACCTATCATCACTAGTTACTACTAGCTTTAATATATTCTCTTTCAGAAGAGGCTTAACGTATTTATTTAATTTTTATCGCCGCGTATCGTACTGTATTTCGTATAAATATTTACTATCAACGTGCATCTCGTGGTGACAGTCTTTAGGGAGCGTGAGGCCGTGAGAGATTGGTTTCGGCGTAATCGGACGAATTGCCAAAGACACAGTAAATATCAGGATTGCCTACTGCAAGGTATATTCGAGAGACATCTAACGGAACATTTGAACAATGCTAGACAATTCTACTTGTCTAATGAGATTAATGAGAGCGTAACATCGGTAATTTTATTCTAATTTAATTTGTTAAACGTTTCTGTGGTCTAATTTCAATTCTATTCTAATTTATGGCTTTCTTGAAAATGCTACGAAACTGTATATAGTGCGAAGCGATCCAATCTTGGTGTACAGCTATTTGACATTCTCGTGCTTATGAGAGTAACGCGAATTTGATATGCAGTGAACTTGATTTTTGTTGTATTTTTTCAAGTCGGAATTAAAAGCAATTTTCAAGTTTTTGCAAATGCAGTAATTCCAATTCTAATCTAATTTGAAACTAATGTAGCTATGATGCTAATTCTAATCAAATTTGGAAACGCTGAAAATTTCTAGTTGCCCAGCTTTGAAGTTTCATTTGGTTTTGGAGATGGAGATATTTCAAAACCACAAATAATATTTCCTAATCACCAATAGATCGATGTAAGGACAGGTATATCTAGATACGATATTCCTGGGTAATACAATTAGATGCGAAGAGCAATGGTACAGAGAAATCACTAAATATTATGCAGCGGAGGTCCAAGAAACGTTGCTACTCGGCCCTTTCGAAATTGCAAGATATTCAATGATACTACAATCGCGAGCTATTTTACGCGGTTCCTATGACAATTTCACCCAAAACGTCATGCAAACATATCTCAAAACGATTTTCCACTTTTCAATGTATAAAGTGTAAGAAGTATGTATTTTTTCTTAAAATCTGCTCAAGTAGAAGTGGTAGTATTCTAACGAGTAGGCAGTCAAGTAGGCATTGCGAAATCTACCCGAGTACTCCGAAAAAGTCGAATTGACAAATCATATATAAGTGCTTAAGAATTGTGAGTTTCAGAATGACTTTCCCCTTTATGACGATACGCGTTCTGTATATATATATAGCTCAACGAATCACTTTTGTACGTAAGACATGACATCATCAGCGTCACGATAAAAAAAAGAACCGCGTTAGCTGATTAAAATGTCAACAGTATAAATACCAAAGGTGTCGAAATGTTCTGTTTATGATTTGTGAGCATTTTGCTGATCGTGATGAAATGTGGTTTCTTGCAACGCCATTTTTGTACGCCATCATTGACCGAGGTCAAAAAGGTTGAGAACCACTGCTCTATAACGCACGCGAGGGAAAATTAATTGCGTGCGAGGAATGCTTCTTGAAGAATGCAACTACATGTGCATTTGAGTAAATATTTCAGCACCCAATCTGATTCTACATGATTACCTTCAATGAATACTTAACTCTATCTTGGACTGATGTTATTTATTAAACAATATTTGGTGTTTAGCACATGCTGGCCTTTTGAACCTCGGTCAATGATGGCGTACAAAAATGGCGTTGCAAGAAACCAC
>ATSW01009615.1:0-10342 GCA_000444245.1 Botryllus schlosseri
GCTGGGCACAATGATTCGAGTACTCGAATCTGAATCGAGTATTAATTTTAATGATTCGCGTCGAGTAGTAAAAGAAATTTTTTGGAGTACTGAATTATTACGCTTCTCAGTTCTCGCCACTGAAAGTTAATTTATCAACGAGAATTATGGTTTCGATACTAATTTTCACTGTTCAAGTCTTGAAACCTTGCTTGGCAGTATCATAGCTTACGAAACATATAGTCCAAAGCTACGAAGGTTGCTGGACGTAGCACATTTCCGAAGTCATGATGGACCCACAACATTGTCACCAAGTGGAAGGAAATAGGTATGGTCGAAAAAATATCAAAGTATCTTTTATGAGATTGATACCAGGCATTATATTCTTTGTGGTGGCATAAATGGCGTATATTTGAATTTTGACGTATTTAATTCTGTTATGACGTCATAATGAGTGATACCCGATTACTCGGCCCAACTTGAAGCATATTTCGTGATTCAGAATGGAATCTCTCAGGTACTCGATTTTGCCCAGCCCCAGCTATAAGCCTTTACGCGTTACCGGCAAAAACGGAATGAAGATAGAAGGAAACAGGCCTTGTGCAAATGGCCACTATAGTGGACCAACACCATGAATACCAATCACAACAAATAGAGTATCGAATTTGATCAAAGCTCGATTCCTGATCTCGAATATCGTTATTTCATATCTTACGCCAAACTCATGGGAAGCTAAGATCCACACCATTATACATTCACTGTCACTATCAGCGTGAATGGACGTCGATCCCTCACATATTAATATTATTATATACCTCATTGCACTAACCTTGAGCAAGGACGTGACGTGATAGGACTGTTATAATAGCTGTGATAAGGACAGTGCTGGCGTTGGGCTTCATGCCGCAGATAATAATCCCTAATATAAATATTTTCAAGTCAACAGCATCGGTTTCAATTCCTAATGCATATCTTCTGTGACGAAATCTATAATATTAACAGGTATTTGGAGATGCAGAAAATCTTCGGGGGCTTCTTGGTGAACAAAGGCAACTTATCGTAATAATCGCATAAAATGTAATGGACATGTTGAATATTATATTTTTCCGATAACAACTACATGTCGAAAGATTGTTCCCTTTCACGAATATACTCTGAACCCTTTTGCTGGCCTACGGTACGTAGAATACAACCCCGAGTTACGTTTCAATGCTCTACTAAAAGTGTAATAGCCAACGAGTGCATCTCGATGGTCGAAGTAAGGATTCCGGGCATGTTTCGAAGCATATGGAATGAGAGTGATGTATCTGAATACTATCCACGATATTTCAAAAACCTTGAACGTGGTTTGATGCGCATGCGCAGTACAGATTTTGTTACCGACTAAACTTCAGGCGTTCACTTCGATAAAATCAGTATGTATGAAGTAAGATACATTTAACCTCGCATATATTTTCATTATCCTATCCAAGCTTTGTTCGAAGCAAATTTACACCAAAGCTTCGCGTAAGGATATCAGAGCAAAAAGCTTTTCTTTGGAAAGGGGATTGGGATATCGAATATGAATAACATATACAGAAGGTAAGGTAACGCAAACCAACCAATTCAAGTTTTCCATTATATAGTCAATGCCAACGACAAAGAGATGACTGTTCCATTATTATTGTCATTGTATCGCTGCTGTTCTTGTCACCGTGCTGATACAGTACAAATGATTTTAGCCACAAACTAATGTATGTACGAGTCATTTTAAAACATCATCTGCTATACCCGAATCAAATTCTTAACATCGATAGCAGCACATCTATAACTGACCGAGTCCCCAGTGATTATCATTACGCAATACTGGTTGAGACATTGACTTTTCATATCTACTGTGCCATAATGGTATCTAATCAATTGTCCCTTCTGTGCACTGAAATCTCAGATTGAAGCGTACTTTGTCAACCTTGTTACCGTAGATATGCACCAATGAATCTAGCTTCATCAATCTGCCTTAGTCATTATACCATTGCGCTGTTGTCGGGTACATGATTGTATAAATGTACATTGTACAATGTGCTGTTGTAAATGCACGTAGGGGTCTTGATCCAAGTAGGTGATTTGCTTTCACTTCCTCGCATCTCATTGTTTGCATATTGAATACAGCGATGAGAGCAGCTTGTTTGCGCAACTGAATAGGACGGCGGCAGCAAGTTAATTACCAGCTAGTGACTCCGTCGATTATATTGAGGTCATATCACAAGTAGGGTTCCATTTAAAACAATTGATTGTTTGAAAGGTTTGTTTAAAACTTGTGTTAAACAGGGTTTTAAACAAAAGCCTTTTAAAAAAATTGTGTTTTTTAAATTGTAAAATTATGCCATAATTGTGTAAATATTTTCAAAAAAATATGTTGTATGAGCCTGCGGATAATACCACCCGATTTAGCCGACGTATATCGATATGGGATGGTTGGAAGCCTCAGAATTGTCGGTTGAACAGTTGTAGTAGGCCTACAGACATTTCGTCAAAGGAGCTATATTGACCCTATGTTTTCAATCGTCAATGTCAACCCACTATGACGTCACAATCGAATATTCGTGACGTCATGACTTGATAAAATATAAAATAAAAAACTTGTTTTAAACAAAGGCCTTGTTTTAAACATTTTTGGTTCAAATAGATTTTTGTTTTAAATGCAACCCTAATCACAACCGTCTTCTTGGCCATTATGCTAAGATGATGATGCGCTACTTCATTAACCTTGGTCATAGCCGGAAAGCAAGTGTCATTCTCTTAGTGCCCCGCGAATTTTGAAAATCATGGGAATGGCGTCATCACTCGTCCTACTGGTGCGCAATGCCACATCTCCAATCAAATTTTCAAGAAACGTATACCACCAACATCTGAAATGTGTAGGTAGAGGAAGACAACTTCTGGTTGGTTCTGATGAACTACGGAATTTACTTCAAGAACTCGCGGAGTCGCGGACCGTCGACTATTGACGGGAAGAAACGTTGCAATGCACCTCCTTCTGACACTTGTACAGTAAATTATAGTTTGTGTTCCTCTTATTAATATCTGTATTTTGCATCAGTATGATGTCATTCGAACCAATGATTAAACAATTAACATCCGTTTCAAAATCAAGGCTGTGTAAGTACAATTGTAAGTGCAATGGTTGCGTCAGCTTATACCCGATATTACGTAGTACAGTACGGTTACAGCCGCAAGAGAGGCGTGAGCCTGTTAAGAACATAAGGCTTTTCTATAGTTTTTCTAGACTCTAGAGCAAGGCTCTTTAATCAACTGAGGGAAGTTATCACACGAATTGAAGGGTACTCACTAAATCTGAAATGCGGGAACATGAACGGTGGTATCATCACAATGATGGAACAATGGCGTATCCGGATTGCGTATCCGGATTTGAACACTGACATATGATAGAACGTAGATATAACTCTGTCCACACCAAATTTTATGTAGATCCGTCGCCAAAAACGTGTCCAAAATAGATAACTTTCTATGAATTAGATCTTGTAATATTTCAACCAAATACGCGAGAAGCTCTCGTGTTACGGTGAGCGTAGTTCCGGAAACAAACTTTTGTGATAAATGTCCACGATATCCCTAGACGAAGCTTGTAGAGCCCCTTATTTGTGACAAATATTGCAGCTATAGCAAATGTACTTCCGGTGTAACACTACGCCGACTTACAGAAAAAATTAGGACATTTTGGCGAATCGCGTATATGAGAATTGCCACGAAATCGCGAAAAACTCTCGTTTTACAATGAGCGCAGTTCTGGAAACTAATATTTATGATAAATATCCACGATATCCCTAGACGAAGCTTGTACAGAACCTTAATCGTGACAAATGTTTGTTTCCGGAACTGCGCTCATTGTAAAACGAGAGCTTTTTGNGATTTCGTGGCAATTCTCATACACGCGATTCGCCAAAATGTCCTAATTTTTTCTACAAGTCGGCGTTGTGTTACACCGGAAGTACATATGCTATAGCTGCAATATTTGTCACGAATAAGGGGCTCTACAAGCTTCGTCTAGGGATATCGTGGATATTTATCACAAAAGTTTGTTTCCGAGACTGCGCTCATCGTAACACGAGAGCTTCTCGCGTGTTTGGTTGAAATATTACAAGCGCTAATTCATAGTTATCTATTTTGGACACGTTTTNGGCGACGGATCTACATAAAATTGGGNATGGACAGAGTTATATCTACGTTCTATCATATGTCAGTGTTCAAATCCGTATACGCCATTGTTCCATCATNATGATGATACCGCCGTTCATATTGCCACATGTCAGATTTTATAGGTACCCTTCAATTTGTGTGATAACTTGATAGCTGGTTCTTTAACCGGATGTATCGTACACACNAGGGTGTACCATAATGTTTTAAGGGTGTACCACTCGCATTGGGTGTACACTGTACAGGGGTGTACCAGATTCGCATTACAATAGACCTTTAACTGGCTATCTTAATAAATAGGCAAGTTCATACTTCAGAACAGGTTGACAGGATGTGCAATATCGCACAATGTTCATCTTAACTGCGTACGCAGCCTGTAAATGACATTCTTTTTGTGATGTCATCAGCAAATGTTTATTCTCGTCATTTAACGGCTGATATTGAACCTTTTGGTTCCTTTTGCAGTAGAACATGCTGGTGTTAACATGTGCTCAGCATGCGATATCTGTCAGATATATAGTGATANTCGTGGATACCGCCACGATGGCTGCGTAATTTTGAATTGGTACATCCTTCCAGAAGCTTATAAATAGCGCAGTGTACATAACCGCAGNGGCGTAGCCATAGGGTCGAGTTCGAAAACCACCATGTTAGATGGTGGTCCGGCAACCTCGAGTGCTGATTATTANTTAGCATCTCCAATACGTTGCAGCATTGCTCATTCTTATTTCGATTAGGCCATGGGTGGCCAACCTGCGGACGTAGGGTCTACGGCCGCGTTGATCAGTAAAATCGTAATTCTAATTATACGGCCGTCTACACATATTTATATTAGCGTGTGCTGGCGGCCGTAAATTCGACTTGAAAATTTTCTCCACGCTTAACTTGATTCAGGGCGACTTGAATTTTTCGTTTTTAATNTAATAGTGTCCTTGCAATCTGAGCACCATCGTACAAATGCGAAACGCATAGGAAAGCTATGCGCTCCAAAAAGAAATACCAAGTGGGAATCGTGTGCGTCTCACGAATGACGGTTTTTCAGTAAGTTTGAGAGATTCCAATATATATTGGCTATACTGACAATCCTGCTGGGAGGTCAAGAAATAACATGATGCAACAAAGTGATTAAAAAAAACGGAAGATGCATCATCATTAATTTTGTGACCAAAATTTTCGAAGACACTCCCTCCATCAGCTCTANCGGTTAATATGATCACGTTGGCTTATAATGGANAAATAGTTGNAAGTAAGATTTGTGAAACCACCAATATTACCTTCAAAATTCATTCAGTCGTGAGGTTGAAAATATTTTCGTGCTCCGCGCGACTGTTAAGCGAGNCCCAATAACTTTTTCTAACAATATTACTCACGATTTGGGTGCATATGTAGCCTATGTAAGTCTGTGAGGGTGTTCTGCTTCTACAATTAGAAACTTGTATACACAAAGTATTACTCGAAAAAAACAGTGAAGGCTATAGTATAGGCTATATATTGTTAAGTAACAATCGAATCTTCCAGTACTGCCGCTTGAATAGACCGTCGCCTGGATCGACCATAAATTGCCTTGACAACCGATTTTTCAGTTTTCACTGCATNTTTTGCTATTTTATTATCAATCGCTTCAACACTACACAGCAGTTGCCGNCTAAACCTCCATCACCCCATTTTCTCTCAGCCTCCGCCTACCGCCCCAATTTGTAGTCAACATCCCCCAATCGCCCATTTCGTTGCCAGCGCCCCTTTCACGCTCGCCAACGCCCATATGCAGCTCTCCATTATTACCCCACCTTGATGGTAAAGGTAATGTGGTTNCACGAGGAAAATATTTTGTGACGGTTAACCGATACGTGCGATAACATGACACTTCCTTACTATTACTACATATAACCTACATTGTAGCAGATGTGNGCTACACTGCCGTCTGTGACAGCTACAGTAACCGTGCCTCGTGTTTTATCTGTTTTGTGTCTGGCGCACCTCAGCTAGCGNAGTATTTTGTGCTAACATCTCTTAGCAGCTGTTGCATCGTTAGTCATCAACTACGAAGGAAGGTCATAATCACCGTGTTTCGAAATATATTTCATGTCAGGACAAAATGTAAGGCGAATTGACNCTTGTCCACGACTGTGATCAGTCACTGTCGGCGTAAACACCAGTATCTATGCCCATATATACGTGAAGTTCTGGCTTTTCGTACTCTGCATAAGCAGTCGTCGTATCTCGAATTCTATAATACAAATTTATCAGCAGGCTATTTCATGATTTTCGAAACGCTGATAGATATCTACCCGGTATCGGTCTTTCTCCTTTCATCCGTCACTCGTTCGCTTCCTTTTGATGACCCTTCTTTCAGAACGTGAATATCTCTGTAACCGAATTACTTTTAGTGTTAGGAATATCTTATAGTCATGGTTCCTTTCGAGATAGGATCAGCTCGATAANCATTTTCCACTAGCGATGGAGATAGTCATGAAATCTCTACATTACCCATGTTACTGCCACGGGAAAACGCCTATCCTTAGTATAGGGTCAAAGTTTGTTGCATCTTTATGGGTCAATAATGGCTATATGGTTATTCCTCTCTCCGCTGTATAGCATGATCGGCATGCAGACCGAGAAANCCGTTGTTTAAATGAGTCTGCATGAAATAGCGAGTCTAACTTACTCATAGTGTGCAGCTTCAGCTAATTTGTTCGTCGGATTATCATATGCCGCCTGTTGGCAATCCGTCTGCAGACTTGTTTCATACATCATACATCCATTGTTACTCGGATACTCGTAATCACAGTCGTGTGTGTCAACCATTCTGCAGCAGGTAAGAAAGTGTAGAAATAAATAACTAAACTCATCGCTTTATCTACAACTTTATTGCGCTATGTTCGTTTCGTATTTATGGCATAGAGGGGTCATTCTCAAACTGTGGTCACAGGTCCTTGTTGGGTCAGCGAGATATTTTCTAGGACCGCGATGCACGTTCCAAGAATTCAAATGATCCAGAAAAAATAATAGAAAGAAAGTTCAGGGAACTTATTTTTAAACCAAACTCCATTGTGGCTCGACACGATATCGGNAATCAACANAAAATAGAGTAGGCTATTTTGGTGCAGAAATATGCGCTTTTAATCGCGCTTCACCTACTTTACTGTCACTNTATGTGTTTATTGGTTTTATTTCGCGTAGCCTATACCCACTCCCTAAACGAATACGCATATTTTTACAATAGCTTTACCTGTATTCGCAATCATGAGAGCATCACTGGAGGAGGTAGACCTTCGGGTGCATCACGGGCATTTTGGCGCTGNCCATTTCCACGCCAGCACACACCATGACATATACAGGTTTGGCAAACATGCAACGTCACCAGAAGAACGTCGCCTTTCGTAATAAAGCCATGTCCCAAAATTATCATCGCATGTTGGGNGGAACCTTCGATATTGATATGTTCAGGCACCGAAATACCCGGAACCCGATAGTCCTAATCTAAGCCCCGCGCTACAAATGCGCTTCGGAGAGGAAAATAATGCTCCTGGTGTTGAAATGCGAATTGAAAAGGAATTTTTCNTTTAGTTTAGTCTGGTACGCGTGAGCGATTCCAATATCTTTCGGGCAGCGAAAATAATACCTGAGTTCCCGAAATAACAACATCCTTCAACAACGCAACTATTCGTATTGACAAAATTCACTCTCCTAGATTCGTGCTTCGCGCGACAAGAAAGTCACTGCACCCTGGCTTGTGCTTACTAAGACGAGGGATACAGATTAATATGTTTTGCGATTGCCGTTAGCTATCTTTCGGCTCGTTCGTGAATCTCGTAATACCATTTGTGAATCGGATTTATAAAGGCTAATGATCAAGTTACTCGTATAGATAAAATGAGTATGAAGGGTTCTTCCCCCAGAGATTATGCCAAGACCAACGTTTCCGGGGGTTGAAAGAGAATTCGAACCGGATGNATGTGATTCATGATATTAAAGTTTCGTTCTCAAAAACGCAAACAAACATAGCCGAGCTGGTCCCAAAAATCGGCTACACCTGTCGAATTACCACTATGGTATCAAACGTATTGAAATTGTTACGTTGTCCGAAAAAACGATGCACAACAAATTTGGTACAATTCCAACCAGTGCAAACAGAGTTATCGGAGAACAGAATTTCGGATTTGGAAAAAATAGTATTTACAGTGGCAAATTCTTTAGTTATTTTTTATTGGACTACCCACCGTAAATACCATGATTTGAAATCTCAAATTTTAAAATACATAACTTCGATTATACTGGTTCCTTTTAAATCAAATTTGTTGTGCATTGTTTTTTCAGACAATGTAACAATTCCATGGGGTAACCAGTAAAATTTGAAAAAACGTCTATTTTTTATTGAATAAATCCAAAACTTTTTACTCTTATAGCAACGCCACTAGGTAGGAATTGAGCCCAAATTGGTTTGCGGAGTTTTTAGGTAACCTAACTATTTAATCAATTATCCAGTAATATTTGTAAAAATAGTCGTTTTTGAACAGCTCTACTGGTCATTGACCAGGAAAATCGGTATAGACTAGTGGTTCTCAGACTGGAGTCCACAGTCTTGTTGGGTCCGCGACATAATTTTTGAGGACCGCGAAGCACGTTCCAAAAAATCAAACAATCCAGAAAAAGAACATTGGAATATAAAAATTTCAGGCAACTTGTTTTTAGAACGAACTCGATGGTGGCCAGATATTGTATCGTTATTCAACATAAAGTAGAGTAGTTTGGTGCCGAATTGAGGCGTGCTTCATTGTCACTTCATTCCATGATTTTATTATGCGTATTATACCCACCCCCGAACAAAACACGCATATTTATTCTGAAATAAGTCCACATGTATTCTCAATTATGAAAGCATCGCTTGAAATACTTTAGCCGAGCCAAGCCTGCGAGGGCATCATCCGCATTTCGGCGCTGACAATTTCCGCGCCAGGACACAGCAAGACATGTGAAGGTTTGGCCAACATGCAACTTTACGACAGCGCTGTCGAAAAGATCACTAGCGATAAAATCGTGGCCCAACATTATCACCGAATGTTCTCCGGAATATTCGAAATTGATATGTTGAAGCATCGAATAGTGCTGATCTAAGCCCNGCGCGGAAGAAATGCGACTCTAGGAAGAAAATGATGCTCTCCGTGTTGGAAATGGAATGCAAATTGAAAAGGACTTTTTCCTTTCGTCCAGTCTGGTGCGTGTGAGCGATTGCAATATCTTTCGCGTAGCGACAATCATTACTTGAGTTCACGAAATAAGCATATGCTTCGACAAAGCAATTATTTTTTTGTTGAAAAGATATTCGCGTTTCACGCGACAAGAAAATAGCTGCATACTAATATTCNTAACACTGGTTGGTGCGTACTAAGCNGATAGAAACAAATTAATAGGTCTTGCGTTTGCCGTTAGCTATTTCGGTTCGTTCGCGAATCGCGTAATTCCGTTTGGTAATCGGTTGTATAAATGGTAGTGTTGGAATTAACAGGGGTCAGAAGGATTCGTTCCCAGAGATTGGGTTGATCACCCTATGGGGGCAAAGACCACCGTCTTCGGTGGTTGAATGCGAATTTGAACCAGTTTAATATGATTGACGATAGTAGAGTTGCATGTCGACTAGGCCTACACCTGTCATATTGACACCGTAAGTCCCAGTCCTGTAAAAAATTCTCAAGGGACTGCTTTGAGAATTTTTTGAAAAGTTTGAGAACCACTGGTATAGAGGTAATAGCAAATAAATATAAAGTATACACACCTTGAGCATGATCGATCAGAGGTTTGTTCATGAGTTTTGCGTCTGTAAAATATTTCCCCCCATTTTACACTATATCATATTCTTCATGTCGCTATGCAAAAGTTACCTGAGACTGAGACACCACGCGACCAATAGACTCAACGGTACTATCACCAATATCAATGTCACAGGAATCGCAATTAGCACCACTGCAATGAAAGGGAACCGGGGATTACAGGCAAGGAACTGATACCTTACGGTACGTACATGCTTTTAGCGCTACGATTGGATTTTGGAAATAATGCACGGTGCGAATTCACGGTACGTTATTTTCCGTAATATATGCATGAGAGAGAGAGAGAGAGAGAGACATGGTATTCTTTTTCGCCTGCGCCATCGAGATGCTTTGACGACGGA
>ATSW01009617.1:0-10316 GCA_000444245.1 Botryllus schlosseri
GTTCGAGTCCGACCGAGGTCGACATCCGAATTCCGATACCTAAGTGTTGGAGGTTTACCTAGGCTCCTCCACGCCACCTCATCCGCGTCAGCGGTGTCTTACAAAAAGCCTAAAGGTGGGCCGTGCTACAAGTCGGCAGATACGGAAAAATAAGAAGAATATCGGCCTGGTGTAAATGACAGTAGTAGTCGACAAATACCATGAATACCCCAAAAACAAACAAACAAACAACACTACTGTATAAAAAGGAGAACCGAAGAACCTGAAAAACTGGCGGCCGATAACACTTCCTAATACGGATTACAAAATACTAACCGGAATCATCTGGAACAGGCTCAAACCAATTTTACCAAATCTGATACACCAAACTCAAAAATGCGCAATAAAAGACCGCAGATAACCGACGTCCTTAGAAACACCCAAGCGGCGATAAAATACGCCACCGAAAAAAGAAAAGAGCTCCCGATCATGAATCTGGATCAGGAAAAGGCGTTCGATAGAATACATCACGAATACCTTATAAAGAAATACCAGCTACCCCAACACATGGTACGTGTAATACGGGAGATATATAAAAATGCATCCAGCAGAATTCAAATCAACGGCGCACTAACAAACAACATCAAAATAGAGCTCGGAATCAGGCAGGGGTGTCCGCTGAGTATGGCGCTCTACGCCATCAGCAGTGACCCCCTGTCAAGAAAAATCGAAAAAGACGACAAAATAAAGCCTTTTAACATCGGCAAAACCAAGAATAAAATATAACAATACGCCGATGACGTAACCTGCTACCTGTCCAGAGAAAAAGACGTAAAACACATACTAAGCGAATTTAGCAAATTTGAACGTGCAGCAGGATAAAAACTAAACACCGGCAAAACTGAAATACTACGCGACGGTCGACGGTAGATTGATGAAGCTAATGAGTATGACCCACACATTGTTGGAGGAATCGATCATTTGATCCGCTGTTCCAAAACCTCAAATGATTGTAGCGACTTGAATTTGGATTCTAAGATATATCCTTTGTTTTATGTAATTTTGTAGATGATGGCTCCATAGTCCCTATTACTGCTAACAGTACGTTGCCATACTAGTTTGACATGTCGTGATATTTTATTTTGATTCCCAAATAATCTCGCATATATTTTTCGTTCCGTGTTCGGTGATTAGGCAACCTACATCGCTAACATATGAATCGACAAAATGGGGGTGGAATTGATGCATCAGAACTGTAAATATAGATAATCTAATCCAAAATAATTAGAATATAAAATTTACACACATCAAAAATAGAGCAATATCGGAGAGGTTGGGCAACTGCGAAAGTATGGACACAGTATCAAATATGGTATGGAAGAATGATGCTATGGTATGGGAAATTATAAGTATGGTATGGAACGGCTTAGCTGCTGAGCTGCTAAATAGATCAACCCAATTAATAAACTGTTTGAACCTCATGGTTATGATCAGTGGTTCCCAACTCATGGGTGTCGGAGCCGCATTTCAAATTTCAGAGTACGTATCGAGTCGCATGAAAGCACTCGAGTAGGCTACTTATAACGAAAATTTATAAGTAGCTACCCTACTTCTGAATCTTACCATTTAGCTAATTCAAAAGCATGCACATATAATTCTATAGATTCTATATCGGTTATTTTGGTATTGATAAACGCAGATTGACGAGTGCTACACATTGAAATAAACTGAAAATACATATCATTACTGCAACATATACTATATATTATCTCGCTAAGTGATAGCTTTTCATACATTCCAGCACTTAATGCACATGTTTGCGGGGAATTATAAGCTGTGAAATATTTGACTTATTGCAAATTATACGTGCATATGAGACGTTATTTTGATGTTTGTAAAATTACTCTTCACAGAGACGACACATAAAGGTGAGACGGGCAATGACGGGCATTCATCCTTGCGTTTGATGCTAGTCTGCACGAATTCTCTTTTCCGGTTTTCAGAAACGGCCTTGGACGGCTTTAGACATAACTAATATCCTTTATTTTATCATTCATATACAGAAAGTGAATATAACTATTCATAGAAACAAACAACAACTGTAGTCTAGTATATTTTGTGGCATATTCAGAGGTCAATCAGAGCCGCAAGAATGCTACCTTGGAGCCGCATACGGCTCTGAGAGCCGCGATTGGGAATCACTGGTTATGATGCTGCCAGCATTGCGTGCCCTGGAGTTTTAAACCAAAAGATGAAGCAGCAAATCTCTCTGCTCTGCTTGGTGGTGCTCAGTGGTTCTCAAACTTTGTTAGACCCCCCTCCCCCTTGATGATGGTAAAAACTTTCGCGCCCATCTTATTGCCACATCAAAACTCTTTAAAAGAGTAACTAAATTGTTTGCAATCCCAACGCATAGGTTGATTGCATGTACGGTTATGACTGTTCAGAGGCCTCTTAAATACGAAATTCGGACTGCATACGGAGCAGTAATTATGAGCTAGAGATAAAAAGTTTTCAGTTGTATAATTGGGGAAAATCAATCATTTCAAATGGTAGCACATACTCTTGACGAAAAGCTATGTATGTATTCGCAGTTTGCAGCCAAAGGGCAGGAAAGGATGGAGCACGAAAACAGAACCTAACTCAGAATTATATCATGGTCCTAAATCCTACGCGACTATACCTTCCTATACGTTCATGCGTGATTGGATGATATGGATTAAAATGTCGTAATCGACTAATACCGTTATGGTACACTGGTGGAAATACGCACTCTTTTCGCTAAGAATGTAGCATATAAATATTTAGGCGATTTTGCATGGTGTCTAATCTCTTCTATTTCCTGCCTTGTGCTAGGCTCAAATTTGCCTGAAGTATAATCATAAACCAAAAGCGCGGGCCACACGCTATTCAAACTTGGCAATTCCTCGCAGCATTCTAAAAAATGTGCCCCGAGTACACCCGGAGTGGCAACTTTGAGGTTCTAAGCCATTTCGATATAAATTCTTGTTTCTTACATTCAAAAAGCATATCATACATGAACGTGACATGACGATATGACGAAATATCTTATTTCTCAATACCTTTGTGTCTTTCTACGCATTCTGTAAAGATGATCGACAGACAGACCACAAAAGCATCATTTAACAACTACACATACACGCCTTCATCAGTTACTCGTAAATGAGAGACATCTTCTGATCGGTGCAAGGTCCGGTGTCAGTCACAATCTAATATCGGTGTATAGATGGTATGAAGTTATTCTGACATTTCAAATCGTAATACATTTGTATTATTTCCGTCGCTGAAACTTAGAAGTGTCAGAATTAATTGAGCTATAATTCCTAGTTCAGAAACTTCATTTCAGTCATGTGACTTCGCACCCCCTTCAAATTATTTCAACTGAGAGCCACTGAACTACCGCCACTAATATCATGGTAATATGACCCTGTGTGGCGAAACAACAGCATCACTCTTGTACATCATAGCAACGAGGCGAAAACTTTCGACATCGGTGACTACGAAAGATGGCATAAATTAGGCCTTTATCAGTATACGGAACTTTGTTGACGACGCATGCATACAATATATACGTCAAATGTTCAATACGGATGTAATCAAGGTTGTACTGTAGGAAATATAGCATCAGATGACTTTCTAGATCCGTGGTAACTGGACACACGTGCGAACACTACTGAATAATCTTTGTCGTTCAGGATATACGTCGGTCAGTACGGTTCATTGATCTGGTCAATGTTTACAGTCAGTGTGAAACAATAATGAGCATCGGACGGACTGGGAACGGGTTCGGTACGGATATTGGACAATTTTGTAGCAGTCGGATAGGATTCGGATATTGTCACCTAGTTTCTTTCGAATATTGTCGGACAGTTGGAACTTTTGATACGGATCTTTCCGGATAGTTGCAAACGGAAGTGAATTTTTATTACAAGCCCACATAAAGAAGTCTGTATACCAGGGGTGGGCAAACTTTTCAGCTCGCGGGCTGATTACATTCGCGGGCCGCACTATGGTAAAATCGTATTTATAAACCAAAACGCAAGCTTTTATCCGATTATATGAAGCAGTGGTTCTTAAACTATTTTGACTGAGACACAAATCCGAGTTTTGGTGGCATCTCGTGACCCAGGCCTCACACATCAAATCGTATCCATGTTAAATATACCTATGCCACATTTTACCGGCATGTATACGATATAGAGAACGCAATGGAGCTCCATGGAACATGTCTGACTAGACGCGCTTTCAAATTAGGGTGTATTATTTCACCACACGGGTCGCATTTGTACTACTGTATCCTCAGACTATGCTGTACCGACCATTTCGACGACCGGACATATCAATGTCGATGGTATTAGCCAGCCAGCGACGGTAATTTTTGGCCAGGGTTTTATCTCCGCCAATCTTTTTGGCACCGCACTGTACCCGTTGATATATTGCCAAACAAAACTTAATACCTTCATGTGTCCTGGCACGCAAGGGGTTTGCATCTCAAGCCCTCCCTCCCTTCCTCCCCCTCTCTCTCTCTGTCTCTCTCTCTCTCTCCATTTCTCACAGTCGCGCACTAGATCGTGGCACACCCCTACACTAAAGCATCCTAACGGTGACCGACAGTGTTTTTCATGAAAAACAAGGTCGGACAACCAATCCTGTCGTGAATTGAAACCAATTTATGTAATACAAAGGTCGGCACATTGCTGTGATCAAGCCAAGTTGTTGTAATGATTTTTCCTCGTGCCTCGCTTACTGGCCGATAGTACCCTAGTTAGACAGTGTCCTCAGAAATCTACAAACGATCCACCGTTTATCAGTGTTGGGATGACTCGAGTCATGACTTGACTCGAGTCAACTTTTCCGCATGACTTGACTTGACTCGAGCCACTTTGGAGAAATGACTTGACTTGACTCGACTTGACTCGGCGGTTAGAAAATGCGGATTGACTCGTGCGTGACTCGGTTCAAAATGTACGAGTAAATTTTAAGTCATCAAGTAAACGGTGTCGATTAAATTACTGCATTTTCTGTATGTTTGTATTGTTCGCGATACGCCTGTGTCACATTGTGAGAGTAACCACTAACCAGTCATGTACGTTTCACTGATGATCCTCTATTGTTACATCACAAATAAATTGACACAAACGAAATGATCACAGCTTACGTTGTCGTAGTAGCAGTAGAGTTGGGACTTCGGGATCAAATATGAAATCCCGGGATTTTCGCTCCTCAATCCCGGGATCACCCGGGATTNGAAAAGTAGTAAAATACACATACAAGTTACNCAAACAACATTTAGTCCTTGTGATATTGAATTGACGCAAAAACATAAGAGCATCAAGAGTATCATCGTTTAGATCAGGGGTCCCAGTGCTCTTAGATGGCTCAGTGCTTACATTGTGCAGTGATCAGCTTTACCAACCCTCTTGTATGATTTAAATATAGTTTATGCGTTTATATTCTCATGAATACGTAGATCGGTAGTGTATTGTACCATATCTATTTGTTTCAACTTGTCGGGACTAGGTATTCGATCATCTTGACTGATAATAACAGACTGTAGCATGTAGCTATAAACAGGAACTCACGTATTTTAGTTGCAGATCTAGGTGTGCATGAGCGATACAGCGCCTTCTTCCTTGCAAATTCAACTGCATATTCGTCATTTGATTCAGGATGAATGACCAATTGTTCTGTTTTCACACGGCTAGCAAAATGTAGTAACTTTGAATCGTCGTTGATACTTCGAAAATTCATTTTGACTTGATTTGTGACTTGACTCGTGACTTGACTTGACTTGACTTGACTCGAGACACCTCCAAAAAACGAGTGACTTGACGTTACTCGAGTCACCTTCGAAAATCGATTGACCTGACTTGACTCGAGTCAAAATGTGCAATGATTCGAGATGACCCGTGACTCGAATGTAGTGACCTGATCCCAACACTGACGTTTATGCGACCTTCTCTTTTCGTTTACAATGACCTTGACCGTGGTGCAAAAGGTCGCCAGGCTAAAAGTGCCAAATCTTTATGTCTGATAAACAGCAACAACAAACGACCCACCAGAAATCGCACGACGAGCGAAGAATTTTTTTTTAACTTAACCAATATTACATACCCAAAAGATTGCTCTCATGCCATCGCGACCAAAAACCATACCCTTCGCGACCCATACTTTCAGAAGCTCTGATATAAATAACCCGAAGAGATAATGCGTATATATATTAAAACAATTTGAATGTTGATTTGATGATAACGCACATGCGTCAGAAACATTACCGAGATTTTATAAACTGGCCATATGGAATCAATTCGCCTGATTATGGCATGAGAGCGGCTTATAGATATGTTGATTCAGCGTTTGGTAAAGCTTCAGGACATAAAATGCTGATGCCAGCAAGTTACCTTTAAATTCGTTTCAGAAAAGGGCTTACTGTATTGAACGTGCCTATTTCAAGTTCTGTTGTGGGGACGACATCAACATAATTTACTGTAGTCTCAAATATATTAACGATTCGGTTAATTCATTTTGCACCTGGTAATTTCATAAATTGTGCCTATACTTAGGATGTTTGGATTTAAATGGTGATTTNAATTGCAGCAACAAATTCATTATAATANTGTCATATTACGACAAGTAATACATACTGCCTTACCATCGACACCGGAACAGAAGTAGGCCTACCCATCAGTTGATTCTTTATTGATTGCAGAACTCATAGCATTAATTTTCGACTTTTCGCTTTTTGTATTACTTCGGTCAACTCATTATGAATGAACTATATAAGACAGAGGTTTCAAATGATTTGCAACTAACTTCGCATATAGAGGACGAATCTACCGAAAACACGCGTCAATCAGTTTTTCCAAGTATAACACTGAAAGTTATAATCTAAGATCACAANTGTGNTCCGAAATAACTCATTTCCGTTTCGATAGTCTTGAATATCTAGCAACCGAAGCGTTTCAAAATGCGTAGGCTTCGAGGTCGGGCTATTGTGCTAACAAGAAAATCAGAAAATGCAATACTAAGATTATGACTTACTCAATATCATGATAAAATGTATTAAATGCAATGAATATATAATGTATTAAATGTAATGAATATAAAATGTAGAAAAAGTTTGTTCAATTCGATCTAGTAATTTGATTCTTTACTGCAAATTTTTATCAATATTTGTATCACGTTTCTCGATGCCTTCGCGGCCGCACCAAATGTTGTCGCGGGCTGCACGCGGCCCGCGGGCCGTAGTTTGCCTACCCTTAGACTAGTAAAATTTAGAGATAGGCGTCACTACAGGATTAAAAATGTGCAATTGAACTCTTGAATCGAGTTCACATGAACGTTTCACCCGCAACAATGGATGCCCGGTCACAGACTTGGACTACTAGGTAATTTACAGCTTTTCTGAATTACATTAGAATTAGAATTAAAGCTAAACAGTTTTTCCAAATTAAATTAGAATTAGAATTAGAGCAACACAGCTTTTTCCAAATTGGATTTAAATTATAATTACCGAATTTGCAAAAACTCAGAAATTGAATGAAATAGTGAATAATTGACATTTTTTGACATTTTGGCACGCTGCACACTAAACGTTGCCGGTCCCTGATTTGTTGGATGGCCAATCGACTCCATCATGAATATATTCTACATTATATGCATTACATTCGCGGCTTGTATCGGATGCTGCGGCAACGTATATCAGTTTTGTGAGAAAGGAGTGAAGTCGCCTGAATTCTTTGCAAATAAGATTGCAACCAGGGAACTGTGTGTGCTGGGAAAATCGAAAGAGCTACCACTTGTACAGAATGCGTACATGGCTATATGGACAATATACATGTGGTAAACTCGGGAACGTATGGGTCTGGGTACCACGTAAGTAGTGAGAGTAAATGCATTTGATGCCGGCCAATCAGATTGCGCCATGTCTTCCAAATTGCCACGCCCATATCACTCCCGATGCCACATCGATATGCTCTAAAAGTGACCTTGACTGGATTCGAAATAAGTATGCATGATTCAAATTTCACGACGCTAACCACTAGACAGGGGTCACCAACCTTTTTGAAACCAAGAGCTAGTTCTTGGGTACTGACTGAAGCGATGGGCTACCATTTACACCCGTCGTTTACCCGTACCAGACTGAATTTCTGCTTTGATATTCATAGCATAGGACAGGAATCACATTGCAGTAAGACTTCTAAGTAAGTCTTTTAAATCAAAACATTTCATTTCAACTAGCCAGCTACTAAGATTTTTAAATAAATCATTAATTACTTCGCACCATGTTTGTATCAATTTCACTGTGCTGCGTTAATTTTGAGGTTACTAAAGTAAGTATTGCCGGTTCTTAGTGTACTTTTTGACGCTGAATTTAAAACTAGTATCCGTTTTCTTTAATCAGGTTTAGTCTTTTGGCAAATTGCATTTGAATTTTCGAAAAATTCAATTTTCAGAGTTATGCGATTGAGAGTTGTGACGTCATAAAAAGGATTTCGCAATGAAGTTTTAATGAAAAGTGTAGAAAATATTTTAAATGTGACGAAGACAATTCCCTATAGTATAAAGTACTGTAAAGTTGTTTCAAAATTAATATCAGCTTTGGACATAGTCTACAGATCGACAGAATGGCGATTGTTTATGGACTCACCTCTAAAGAGGTTGAACCCAGTATTACTACATAATGACATAATAGTTCTGTTGCTGTTGGACAATTGGACGTTCAATGAAGCTCACTGAATGCTATGAAGACATGAAATTCGTTTTGAAACCTCTTCAATATAGCTAACACCAATGGAGAATATTTGGTGACTTAAATATCATTTCGATACTTCTCCACAGGGTCACAGGCGGGTTACACTAAACATCCATTTTTTGTGTCTGTGGAAGTCGAGAGCTGATGCTGACCACTACACATAAATTATCTGGCCATACCAAGCAAGTTTTAGACCTGATTTTGAAAATGTCAAATCTGCTTACTCAGTTGATTCACAAATATTCTTTTGTCACGTCTCCACATTAAACTTGGTCTCATAGAAAACGCTACCTGGGCACTTGATAAAGGTTGCCCAACCTTCAAGTTCTTACTAACTAAAATTCCCCGTACCTCTGAAGTGAAGCTACGATCCGTGTCGTCTTTGATAGGCCACAGATCTGTGAACTGATCAAATACAAAGGTTTCACTACACACATGGGTGCAGTACAAAAAAAGACTATGGGCAGCTTTTCGAGTAGTTTCTTTGTGTACAATAAAATAAGGAGCAAAAGATAACATAATTGAATATGCCGTGGAGAGAAAACTCGACCTGAAAAAAACTGGTTGCATTTTTCAGTTCAGCGCAAAAGATTGATCCAAAAACAGTTGAAACATCTTTGACCTTTGAAAATTAATTTTCAAACACAATGTTATTGAAGAATATGATCTGCTAGATCGTTCAATAAAAAATCTGTTTCTTAATTTTGGTGCCTTAAGGTGTTGTTGGAAGCGTTCCGAATGAATATTACATTCGCCGCCACCTTTTTTGGTGGAAATGGATTTTCAGCACTCGTTCATATCAAATCGAAAGCGCGGGTCTTCAAGACACGACCTCTTATTTTAATAAATCGACCTTCAAAATTCGCTTTGAAATAATAAAAGATGATGCAATTTCTACATAATGTACGACGTAATTTACAAGATAAGTCATTTTGTTGCTCTTGATCACTATCCTACAGCTAAATTTTGCACAAGTCATATCACGGTTGCACGATAATCGAGCGAAATTTGAACGAAAACTTAAGGCGGTTGGCTGGGGTCCCGGACGGCCAAAAGGGGTCCGCCAAGACAAAGAGGTTGAGAACCACTGGTATAAGCGGATCGCCTACTAGTCTGCTCTGAATTAGTTGTAATATATCGGTCGAATCTGTAAAGTCTCTCGGTTCAGTAGTTCTTTGAGGAATATAGTATCCACCGAAAAGACAAAAAAAAAATAGAAAAAGANCGCTATTTCGTNGGTCAGCAACTCAGCGNACCAACCCAACAAAANTGCTTTCATGTGATNTACAGTTCAATNTTGGCCTGATCCCTGTGTGATGAGTTATCGATCATCACTGTNTTCCTGAGTGATGAAAGAAAATATACGGNANAATATTTTATTTAATGNATGCGTNACTACANATGAAAAACCATNNAAATTCTAGTAGTTCTTCAAGTTCGATTCACAAATAACGGCAGGCAGATAATATTTATAGCTGACCCACAGGCCGTCTTTGTCTGCTGAAACACCAAGAATACTTCCTCGCCACAGCAGTAGGGCGGGTTGTAAGCTTTCCACGTT
>ATSW01009618.1:0-11909 GCA_000444245.1 Botryllus schlosseri
GTGGAGGCTTGTCCCGCCGCTACCATACTTGTGCCTGGGATACTTGGCCAGTCAAGCTGACGAGATCCCGTGTCGGAGCATGAAGGCCTGACGGCCATACTTCTCCTAGGTGTGAGAGTGATTGGAGAGTCTGGTTCAATATGTAAGGGTCAACACATCGCAAGGGCTCACGGCTCACAATACGATGCTTACCTTAATACAACCAAATACTCCAATGTCATTTTTGAAGAGCCCTAATGTACACTGCATAAAAAGCAGTATACGATAACATGAAAGGACAAACGACAAAATGAAGTGACATGTGACTGAAGGCGAGGTCGATAATCAGATCGTGATCCAGTCAGACCAGCTTAATTCACAATTTTTCTGCCCGCTGTACTGTCGGTACAGCTTTCAATTTGCGCTCAGATGCATATTGGTTGCCCTTGCCGCAACACTAAGTGTTTCTATTAAGGGACCAATTCATGTTTGAGACGAAGCGGCCACGTCGACTTGACAAATGATTCTGGTCATACCGCCACCTTGTGGTGATTATTCCACTACAACACTTTGCTCACTGATTAATATTCATGTGATCAACGTTGAGGGGCTTCTTTCTGTCCGCCAAGATCTTCTTCTTCTTTTCTCTCTCGGTTTGCCTTTTGTTCGGTTTGTTCTTTTCCGCCTGTGCCGGAAGTATATGTATGCAGTCAATGTATAGTACACGTTAAACGTCAATCGTGCATAATCTACCCATATCCACCCAACGGTAGTGTGCAAATAAAGCCATCAGTACATTGCTTTCGGATTGGTTTCAATTGGTGTATATGAACAAATTACATGATTTCATATGGAAATATATCCCGTGGGTGTACCGTACCAAGAAGGCGATACACTTTATCAGAAGGCCGTGTTCCGTAACAGAAAGTGCGCCGGAATGATTAGCACCTCGTGCCATGGTTAATATCTCATAAATACGCCTTACAATGTACATTGGGTACCAATGACGTAACATACACGTCGTCTGCAGCGTAACAGACGCGTTAATCAAACATACACCTCCTACTATTATGATAATCGTTGACTATGACCAAGAAGTCAAAGAATACATCCAACATTTACTGCGCTACGCAGCCTCGATTACGGACCAAATGTAGCCCCTGTTGTGAATGCAAGGCTCTCTCTGCCCGGTTAATAAATCGGAAAAGCTTATGCATGGCTCGGTGCAATACGCATGGATGCATCTTATCGAGATTATAAATGATTTCTGTCGATTTATCAGATATCGTCATGTGCACCTTACCCGGGCAAGGTAACCTCCGTAGTGGAGAGACATGTTTGCGATTGCCTTTCTCTTTTTCTCTTCTTCCTCTTGTCTCTTCTTCTCTTCTTCTTGTTCCTTTAGTTTCCTCTCTTCCTGTGAATATATTTCGTGAATGCGGTCAGATATGAAATGTTGCTCTTCGACTCAATCGCATGGCGTGACACTCCTACCGAAACAAGTTACCACTACCGAACAAGATCTTGGAGCAATGTCAGATGACCACAGATTACATTCACACACCTAACGGCTGCATCAAATCAGTTGTCTAGTCTCTGATCTTGGCTTAACAAGGTTTTCATTTTCTATTGTGGTTTCGAACGAAAGAATGATGGCCACGCAATGATAGTTATTCGTAGGAACACAATCTTCTCGATCATCAGCCCTTTTCACGGGCGACTGAACAGACAATTACGTTTCTGTAATTTATATTCACCCAAACTAAGGAGATTGGTAGTAATCACTAGTGCGTAGTTCGGCTTGTAGTTTTGTATACCAATTGGAATTGAAGTAATACTCTCTTAGCGAATAGATTGTGTATTCACCCCAAGGGGGCCGAAAATGGTGGTTCACTTAAAGAGTACCTCAGACTCAGAATTATATCGCGATCATAAATCCTACATGCGTACGTGCATACCTTCCTGCGTTCCTATTTGCATGCATCATTTGGATTAGAATGTTGTACTCGATTTATACCTTGGTTTATGTCTGAGGTTTTGATTTCGTATGCCATTGGGGTGTAACTGTGTATAACTGTGTATAACTATATATTCACACCCGTATATCATGGGTGGTACACGGTTGGAAATAAACACACCTTTCTCTAAGAGTGCGCTTTCTTCGTAGAAGTGATTGATCATTTTTTTCCGATTCCATGACAGCAAGATAAACAACGTATTCTGAGCCTTGCTCTACCGCAGCGGATCTTAACCTTTGTATTAGCGCGGACCACTGAATTTGTTTGCGTGGTTGCGTGGACCCTCTAACCACGAAATTTGGGGAGGTGGCGACTATAAAAAAAAAGCTCTATACGTGTTCGAATCATTCGTATGGCTGTTGTGACCAATGGGAAGCACTGAATGTATAGAACACCACGCTTGACTCGTTTCGCACTATACGCCTTCAGTTTTCCTGTAGATTTTTCAGGAAATAGAAATTAGATTAGAATTAAAAAGAGTGCATAAAATCATTTCACAGATAAGGTTAAGATTAGATTATTGGTATTTCGCTCTAATTAGACAACTATAATGATATAATTGTCCAAATAGGGATGTTACCCTCTCNCGCGCCAGTCTCTCCTTTTCTTTCTGCTGTCGCAAGCGGTTTCTCTCCGCCCTCTCCTCCTTTCGCTTCTCCAGTTTCAGACGCAACACTTCCAGCTCTTCTTCCTCGGCCCGCCTCTGGTCGAAATGCTTCGCGATCAGGGCTTGCAATTCTTCTAGATCCTTTTGGTGACGCTTACGGCTAATCTCGTCAAACTCGACTTTCTCACCTTCCGGCAGCTTCAGTGGTGTTATCGAAGCCATGGAATGGCTGAAAATAATGAATCAATTGTAAAATGCTGTTCTGTTGGACTGTAGATATTAGCCTGCTTACTAATTTACGGATAGACGCGCAACACGCAGACTCGTACAAACTACTCATTTAGTTAGTTGACGGCCAGCCAACTAACATTTTCTTGAGTAGTTCCAGTTCTAGTGCTAGTTGCGGATATTGAAAAGTGAGTAGGTGTAGTTCTAGTTTAAGTTGCATATTTTGAAAATTCAGTATTTCCAGTTCTAGTTCTAGTTTCACATTGGAAAAATATTAGTTGCCGAACAATTAAAAAAAACACGTTTCTTCGTTTTGCATGAATCATGATACCAGTGTTCTGTTTAGGGTTGCATTTAAATCAAAAATCAATTGAAAGCAAACATGTTTAAAACAAGGCCCTTGTTGAAAACATGTTTATTTTAAGCCATGACGTCTCGAATATTTAATTGTGACGTCACAGTGGATTTGCATTGACAAGTGAAAATATAGGGTAAATATGACTCCTTCGACGAAAAGGGCTTCCGACCATGTCTTAAACAGACCGAAAATAATTTTAGCCAGGACTACATCGTTATACAGCATTTTTACAGTCGGCGGTCATCATCATCTGAACACCCATTCCGTACCAATGATCTATATTTACGTGCTAAAACTGCTTAACCGACGACGATTTCGAGGGTTCCAGCCACCCCACATCGTATGCGTCGACTATNTTNGGNGCAAATCGTCCGTAGGCTCATACCACANGTTTTTNCGNANNTATTTANACAATTATGGCACAATTAGTGATTANACAACGTTTGAAAAAAANACAATTTTTTTTTCAAAAAGGCATTTGTTTAAAACACTGTTTAAAACAAGTTTTAAACAAAGTATTTTAAAACACCGTTTGTTTTAAATGCAATCCTAGTTCTGTTGAATGATTTTTGTGCAGCCATTACTAGCACATAGAGAGTCATCACCACTAACATTGGCGTAGCCAGCGGGAGGCTTTCGTTTAAGACCACTTTTCGTAAATCATACGATCGGCAAGCTGTAACACTACCCTATATGTCAGGCCTATCGGTTGTTGTTGTTGTTAGTATTGTGCATATGGTGTTCGGCTACTATGGCATATCGGTGTACGAAACAATCATTAATTGCTAGACAGTCTGACTGCCAAACCGGGCAGTAATGTGTTCCGCATCTATCCGCACGTCAGTTATCTATAGTTGGGCACTATGGTGATCAAAGACAATTAGAGACCGCTCGGTCAGGATAACACGATGAGGCTAATTTTGTCGCCGAAGTCACGAAGAATCGAATTGATCTTGTTGATTTCTTCATCAAAACGTATGCATATTATATTTCACTCCCTGTAACCTTAAGTGTAATGAAAAACGTAGACGTTGCCCATTGATCACCTACACTTCGTTACTAGTAAATGTCACTGGAGCCTTATATGTTCCGAATAGATTGATTTGTTTGGTGTACAGATGATATCGATTGCTCTCAAACCTCAACTAAGTCGCTCGCCACTCATTTTAAAGGTGTGGTACTGCCACGAGGATAGCGGCCCCCTTCAATTTAGGTCAAAACTTTAGGTCAAAACTTTTCAAATTTCGTAGAGGCCGCGGACCGCAAGAATGCAACATTGAGACAAAAATACCACACAGTTTAGCGACCACGTTTCTGAAACTAAGGAATCAATATTGGGGCAGGCGAGACACGTTAATATAGCTGAAAGACTGTCTCCTCTTAGAGCTTGATCTTGTGGGAAAGCCCTAAGCCGTTTTCTACGCATCTTGGTCTCGACAGTGTCTGGTTCATTGAACGTCAAGGCAATTTTCCCATTCATATCAGCTGATTCTCCCTCAATGGCATTCTGTTGGCAGCGTCAAAGCCGCTTCAGTTCGCGAGGAATGGTGATGTTGGGCACAGGCGAATAGCTCATTTTGAAACAACAACAACAACAAAATTTTGAAACTGAAATAAATTTCAGAATTTCTTAATGCTTTACTAATCTTTCTTCCGAAATCTCAAATCCGAGCCGGCCGCGTGTTGGCGACCCCTGGTTTAGCTGAAGTAATATAGTCCTATGCTGTTGTTGCCGTATCTTTCTCCATACCGACAATTCTAGTTGCATTATCGAACTTTATACGTTTATAATTTCTAGTATATTTACCGCGGTTTCTCGACAGCCTCTGGTGCGACCTGCAAAGAGAGATTTTGGTTTTGTCAATCATTCATTTTTCAAAATTATACATGCTTTAACCAACCTGTTGTGGAGCCTCCTGTTCTTCCTGCTCCTGCTGTTCATATTCCTCGTTTTCTGCGTCCAACATCTTTCCTGACGACTTATCCTGACAATGTAAAATGTCGAGATCAGAGTGTGACAACTAGAAAACTTTCAGCCTTTCCAAGTCAGACTAGAATAAGAATTATAGCAACACAGATTATTCCAAATTGGATTATAAATCTCAAAAACTTGGAAATTGATAAAATTCCGGATTAGAAAGAATTACAATAGAAATAAAATCATTTGGTATAAATAACAATTCATTCTCATAAGCTTGAGAATCGCGAGTGTCGGTACAGTAGGGTTGTTCAAAAATAACTTTTTTTGGATCCCAGGGATTCACTGATTAAATTGTTAGGTTGCCTAAGACAACGCTGCTCACCAAATTTGACTCAATTCCAACCAGCATATGCCGACGCAGAGTCAATTGAAATTTTTGAATTTATTATAGAAAATGAATAATAAAAATATCAAATTTACTGTCAACCCCATAAAATTGTTAACCTGTCTACAAAAACGATGCAAAACAAATTTGACACAATGCCAACCCGTAGAAGCGAAGTTNTTTGAGTTTTTCATTCATAATTCTGGGATTTTCCACCGTATATATGCTATTTTTGCAAATCCAAAGCTTTCGGCTGCAATAACTTCGCTTCTACGGCCTGGAATTGCGTTAAATTTGTTTTGCATCGTTTTTGTAGACAGCTCAACAATTTCACGGGGTTGACAGTAAAAAAGGTATTTTTTGAACAACCCTTCTGTACAGCAAGCTTGACCTATGTTTGTTCTAATCCGTCTAATTAGCCAGCTAGAATTATATTTTGGTTGAGATGGACTCAACAAGAATGCTGTAAATTCCGAACTCACGACTATACGAGCTGCGAATGAATCTCCCTGTTCCACGATCGCCTGGGAAAGACGCCCCGCTAGACGGACGATTTGGATTAGAATGTGACGCATATTGACAGCTGCCAGCGGCTGCCGACTTCATTTTCCCAAAGGGATCGGTGTCTCGTGGTGCGGGGAGATACCGCCGACATCTTCGACATGTATCGCATGCACCCAAAGCTACGTATTGTGTATTCGCCGCTGTTCCATCCGGGTAGACGTATCTACATGATATGACGTAATGGTCATGATGATGTCCATTCAACAACACTCAAGATTTTCATTATTTTTTTACAAGAGATGACATAAGGCTAATAGTCTACAATGCCCAGACTTGAAGAAGGATTCGATAATTTTAATTGTCTAATTAAAATAGTTAGGGCGAAATGCTGGTGATCTAACTCTACTCTAATTTGTGAAATGTTTCNATGCTCAATATTCATTTTAATGTTGTTGTTTTTTCTCTGGTTTTCCTGAAAATACTACAGGATAACTGTATAGTACGAAACGAGTCAAGCTTGCTGTACCGGCATTTACCATTCTTATACTTATGAGAACGAACTTTGGTTTGATATGAACTGAACTTGATTGTCGTTGTATTTCCTTCTAACTAGAAATCCAATTCAATTTCAAAAGCTTTTGAGAATTCGGTCATTCTAATTCTGATCTCATTTGGAAAGAACTTGTGTAGTTATAATTTTAATTCTAATCTAATTTGAAAATTCCGAAAATATTCTAGGTGTCCCACTGTTCTACTGATGCCTGCTGCGTTTTGTCAAGGCAATGAATATTTTGCATTGTGATATTTGAATGACGGAGTCAGATTCCTACGCAACGTTTGGTTAGGCTAATCATCAATTGTGCGTGGCAAAAGCTTCATTTATACCGATACACAGTTTCCATCGCGGTGTTTTCAGGGCATTGAGAGCGGCTCATAAGGTTTTATGATCGGCATTTGACGCGCCGAGCCGGTGTCGTGTTTATGCTTCACCGCTTTCCTTGAAACCGGCCGGGAAAATCAACACTGAAACATTTCATAAATTGCCCAGAGGTGTGTTTCGGTAGCATTAGTTTCCCACTATTCAGGACGGGCGACTCGCGGGTTGTTAGGAAAACCACAAGATGGATTGAAATCGATTCAACGTTGCGGTGTAGAAGATGAGTCATAGAAATATGTCACAAATATGAAGGGGACTTAATTCGGTCTGTAGAACAGGGAATAGTAATGAATAGTGAGAGTACATATAGTTGTTGATTTGTCCATCATAAAATCTTCTTGGAGATAGAAAACTTCAATATAATATTGAACATTTTGAAATGAACCCGAATATTGTCGGTCACTCTCGCCAGGGGTAATCGTCAGCAACTAGCAGAGAACTGGAAAGAACATTGTATATCAACAATCGTATCAGCAAATATGACTTCACATGACATTACCATATGATAATAATAATAAAGTAACTTACTGGTATGAGACAGGGTGTGATCAGTATAACTCACGGTAAAGCCAACTGGTGTGATTACGTCCCGCGCTCAACAATTACAGATGTTATTCAGAAATTTGAATGTGCTCGGTCGGGATGAACACAGTAATTAAGATCATCGCAACACCGACAAAAATGTGGGGTGGGATAAGGGGATTAACCTGATGTCACCGGAGATAACGCTGATAAAATCTTCAAGATTCAAAACGTGCGGGTTTCACAGTACAGTCATTGCAGCGAATACATTCTACAGAAATAACTCAAAATCGGTTCAAATATTCCGCATAAAAAAGAGACTTGCTGTACGTATAAACGGGAATGCCTGGTAATTAATTTGCACCGCATACTTGTCCAGATTTTGTCTCACCGCAACGATGAACAAGGCGCGTAACGAGGCAATAAATGATTATACGTTGCAGCATTTCTCGTCATCTCGCACGGAAGAATTAGAATAGTGTCGCAGTTAGCTCACTCTATACACCGGTAACGACCTCTATAATTAGGGTAAATGATTTACATGGTTTTGCGTGCATATCACAGTTTGGTGGTGCTCCCTATCGCGACAGCCCTGCGGGCACTAGAGTGTTAGCAATCTGCGATAACTACAGGAGTCTGTGCTATAGTGAGGAGGAGTAATAAAGGACAGCTGCTTGCAACGCGTGCAGACTCGTAGCAACGTATAGGACTTCCAGCCTCATAGTTATATGTCTCTACTGGATGGGATGTTTAGGCGATGGTGCTCATAAGGAAATATCTAAGCCGATTACGCTGGCGGTTAATCGCGGATTATTTTACTGCGCGCGTTTCGTTCTTGGATCGCGACTTTGAGATTACCGATCCTGACCTGCTATGGGCTGGTGAGACTCGAATACCTATGCGATTCGATTCTGAATCGAGTAGGCCGTTATGCTTCGATTCTAGTCGAATATTCGAAAACACGCAGTATGACGTTGCAACAGTATGAATGATGTGAAAACCTCAATTGTGTTCCTTTTATGCGACCCCAAATAAACAATGCCAATTTTACATCACATACGATATGATTAATTTTCGACCATAGCTATTTCATTGCACATAGTGACAATGCTGCGTTTCGTGCGCTGCGACGATGTACGACCGAGCGAAGTCTACCGGCGTCCACAGTGTAAAATAGTATCGTAACTANGGGTTGCATTTAAAACAAATAGTGTTTTAAAGTGTTTTAAACAGAGGCCTTCAAAAAATTTTTGTTTTTTCAAGTTGTATAATGATTAATTATGCCACAATTGTGTGAATATACTTTCTAAAAAACATTTTTTATGAGCCTACGAACGATTACCACCCGATATAGCCGACGTATACGATGTGGGATGGTTGGAACCCTCGAAGTAGTCGGTTCAGCAGGTATAGTACGTAGATATAGATCTTTGGTACGGAATGAATGTTCTGATGATAATGATAATGATGATGACCGCCGAACGTTAAAATGAAGCTTGACGATGTAGTCCTGGTTAAAGATATTTCTGGTCCGTATATGACAGGGGTTGAAAGCCTTTGTCCTATTTACCCTCTATTTTCAATCGTGATTGTCAATCTAATGTGACGTCGTCGCAATGGAATATTTGTGACGTCATGGCTATAAAAAAGCATACGAAACAATTAAAAACATGTTTAAGTAAGGGTCATGTTTTAAATATGTTTGTTTTAAATGCAACCCTCGGTGGGATACGACCGAACGAAGTTTCCAGTCTTCAACAGTCGAAAATAGTATCGTAACTAACGTTTAATGTCAATGACAGTATAATTTCAGTACTAGGACAAATCAGTTGTCACCATGTTCGACTCGAATTATTATAAATATTTTTTGATTCAAAGTCGAGTCCTGAAATCATTGTGCTCAGCCCTGTCTTTGAGAACGATCTCCTGTAATGGTTCACACGGCATGGAAAGGAAGCTCGCCATTCGTCCCGCGAACGCAATTCAGTGATTATATGGGGAACCAACGCTTCCGTGTTGTTCTAAATTTTTAATAATGCGGAAAGGTGATGCAACTATCGTGCAAATCTCAAGTACCAGTCAGCGTTACGTTCGTTCTAATGGATATTATTATTGCAGCCCTTGGAAACGTTCTAATTCCAAGACATCGTATAGAGAAGGCTTGTTCTTGAACCAGTGGGCTTATCGGCTATCTATTGAACGGGATTCTATTGACCGGCAAGAGTGGCTTCCAGAGACAAATCAGTTGCAATTACTGATGTAGAAGCAATTTCTCAGTGATTGAACGTTACGGATTGGTTCGAGTTACTGAATGATTTGAGTAGCGAGATATGATATTTTTTCGAGTAATGAAATTGCAAGCTACTGGCCACCAAGAGTGTAAACTTGGCCGCGAGAATTCTAGTACGCGATATTGCCCAGCCCTATGTCAACATACTCATTGTAAAATATGAATATTATCAAGAACCACAGTAGGTGGATCGGGTCATGTAAACAAACATGTTCCTTGATTTGTGATAGATGGAGTGATACATTAGCAATCGCATACAGGACTTTTACCTAGGGCGGGGTTGAAATCTGTAATGATATTTTGAACGATAGAGAAATATGAACGCGGTCATTGTGCATGCATCATGCCAATTCTTTTCATAACCGCGAAGATTTGGGTGAATTGCAATGGTTTCCGAATGGGTTTGTGCATCGCTAAACACAAAATAAGGCGTTTATGAGCGTTTTCGTCGTGTTCGTAACTAGAAGCGTTCATGAAAACTATCTAAATATTATTGTACACAAATCAAAAATATCGGCACTTGCGGGTTTCTAAACTACGTTATACCTCAATGACTCGCTTTCTGTGGCTGTCGGTTTACATTTCTATGCTAATACCATAAGAACACGATTCTTAATTACGATACCATGTTATCTGCCATCGTTGCCATTTCATTACAAAGGCTACAAGAACTATTTTCTTGTTATGAAACGTAAGCCTTTGTAATTGGTTACAACAATGTAACGATTTGGGACAACCTTGCGATCGCAGACAGCTGCGATCAGCGATACGATGGGCGTACGTGAATATGTTGAACATTACGACGTTAGATTGACCTGTCGATATTTACGTTCTAGATATATCAGATCAAATATTACAGATATGCTGCATAATTTCGTTATGATCGCAGTCCTTCTGTTGGGTAAGTATTTTCGTTTGGCTTTGTCGAGCATATTCAAGGTAGCTCCAAGACTATATGACTATTTATGAAAGGTGTCGCATCGGCGGAGCCTTTGCCAAGTCCGACGAAAGTGAAGGTCAGCGAGCGAATGAAATCTTCGTTTACGATATCATGGGAACAACCTCCTTCCCAAGTGTATCACACATTCACTGTCAAGGTAATCAATTACCAAACTATCTGTATGTGATGTAGTGTAGACCTAACCAGGGTGGTAACCAAGTCACGAAGTTTCGAGTCACAAGTCAATTCCACTTTTATAGTTTTGACTCGAGTCAAGTCGAGTCATTTTCAATTCAAGTCCGAGTCAGTGAGTAGAGGGTGCATGGAGTCCAAGTCATAGTGTTGTGACTCGAGTCCGAGTCCGAGTCCGAGTCATTATGTTCACTGTTCAGTTTTGCGTTAAATCCGGTTCAATCAACTTTTATCAACTTTGCTTGAGTGATATGGAATGGCTCGCATTGATAATATTGTAATTTTCCTTAGTCCTAACAGTTTCTGGTCCTATTTTCAAAGTATCAGGATTGATAGACGAAATATTATTAATGTGGTGACTTTACTATCCTCGAAGTTATCGAAATGTCTGTCTTGGCCGCTGTATCCTCGAATCATACATAATGACTCGAGTAAAAAAATTGACTCGAGTCGAGTCATTTTACGCATTTGAAAAAATGAATCGAGTCAATTCGAGTCAGCAAAAATCGTGACTCGAGTCGGACTCGAGTCATTGCAACCCTGGACCTACCATTATATTATTTGTGATCACATAAAATTACGTATTTGATCTTTCCAAATCGTCCATAAACTCTTGTGACATCATCATGAGATATACTCGAATTTGTCGAATACTCAACTCAGAAATATCGATATCGAATCACTTGGGTACTCGATTTTGCCGAGTACTGAAGTCAAAGATGCCAGATCGTCCTTATTTATCAGATTCTTTTGGGACAGATTATATTTATCTTGAAATTTTTGTCCGCGCTTCGCGCTATATAGTGAAGACAATTTTTTTTTAATTTTAATGTGGGTAGCTCCCTAAAAAAGACTAAAAAATATATTCATAATATACAGAAACAGAAGTGCGTCCAAATGTAGTAACGATTATGCAAAAACGGCATCCTATTATCTTATGATGCCGCTGTGATGCTTCAGTATACGTCTGAGGCCTGTGCAGCCTGTGGGACGGGCGCGGAGACACATCTCTGAGCGGGCTGGCAAGG
>ATSW01009619.1:0-10670 GCA_000444245.1 Botryllus schlosseri
TCTCTCTCTCTCTCTCTCTCTGAATCGGATTAGGATCAGGATTAGGATCAAAATACACAAAATTTATGGATTAGGTTTAGGATTAGGAATTGGAGCTTAGGATTTGGATTGGATTAGGACATAGAAATTTCATATCCTCTCATCTCTGCCCTTTACAAACGTTGTAAATTGATATGATACTTAATCTAAGCCACAATGATTGTTTCTCATCTGTTTTGGCGCATCTGTTAGCGCGAAGCACGACGAAAATGCTAGACTTGACTTAACTTTTGTGAAAATTAAATTGAATTGAAATGTGTGTGGTCCCTGAAAACAGCCCCTGAGCTGGTGAGCTCATCAGACTTGTTGACCTCCAAGGTCGTATCGATGATTCCTATCTGATAACGATTACTGTGCAGTGTGCATGCGTATTGTTTGTACCACAATCATTGCCGTCTGTTTGTTATGTATTTCGGTTGGAAGAATATAATACTTCTACTTGACAAACTGTATGACTATTTCGAAAAGTAAGTAAGTCAATCACAAAAGATTGCGAAGTAGAAGTTGCAAAAATTAGATTTACTTAGGTAAGTGCTGCAACGCCTGCAAGTAGAGGAAAACGACTTGAGTACTTCGTCGTTACCACATCTGCTCAGAGAAAGATGAGCTCCACCAAGATTACACACACGATATTCCTTCTGCAGCCTAATTTAAGCTTAATTGGATTGTTCAAACTCTTTTCACAGAAGGAAATTTCGAATATTAAAGATAATCTAGAAATATATTCAAGTCAATTTGGCACTATTTTACGAAAATTCGGCACAAATAACCTTTCGCAGTTAGCAACCATGATATACGAGTCGTCAGACCTCATAACACAGTTCGTCCACGGAGGTGCGCAACTCGCCGAGAAAGTTGAAATTGTTAAACTTTGTTGCGAGTTGCAGTATCATACGCATTATAAGTTAGAAGCGGAACAGAGCAAGTCATGGCCACGGGCGAGTATACGCTCTCACTTCGACAGTCTTTTCTAATCGTTTGGCTTCTGAACGATACATTTTCTCGTGCGGAATTTACCTGGGGCATCTGAGAAAAACAATCGGCATGCATAGGAATAGGTTGTATTTGAAACAAAAATCTATTTAAAACAAACCTGTTCAAAACATGGCCCTTGTTTAAACATATTTTTATTCATGTTGTTTTTTAGTTTTATCTAGCTACGGTATCACGAATCTTTAATTGTGACGTCACAATGGACTGACATTAACTATTGAAAATATAGCGTAAATATGGCTTCTTCGACGAAAATGGCTTCCAACCACTGTCATAAACAGTCTAAAAATATCTTTAACCAGGACTACATCGCTTTGCAGAATTTTACGGTCGGCGGTCATCATCAAAGTACCCACATTTCATTCCAATTAGCCTATCTATATACCTATATAAGATAACAGTCGAGCCAAAACGACGATTTCAAGGGTTTCAGCCACTCCATATTTTTTATTCAAAGTATTTTATTCGTATTAGTTTTAGGTTGCTTTCAAAAGCACTACTTTTACTCGTACACTGGAGTAGATTTTTACGTCGCTACTTCAACTTCTACCACTTGAGCAGCTTTCATGACTATGCTTTGACAACCTCTGGGTGTATAAGCGAGCTATAATGCCCTAGAAATTGTCCCACGCAACCGCTCTATTTTTGATGTAGCCTAATAAATACAACTATTACTCGATTGCTTATCCTCATAAGAAAAAATATTTTGCAAGTGCCCGATGTCATATATAAACGTGATGAAGTAGGGTTACCACATTTTGGAATCGGGAAAGGAGGACACTTTTTCAAAATTTTCAAACTTTGAATACCGGAGGAAAATCTTTAAAAATGGTACATTTTTCCCACTTCGTGGTCGCAAAATAATAAAAAAATTTACGCTTTCCGGCTCAGCTCCCGAAATAGCCGCCGGAGCGTTACTACAGTACTGATTTACTGTATATCAGTCGAATTTGCCCTACATTTCTCAAAAATGAGGACAAAATCTCAAAAAGGAGGACATTTTCAAAAACCTGAAAAAGGAGGACAAATCATCCTAAAGGAGGACGTATGGTAAGCCTAGATGAAGTTTGTTTCATTGACACAGCAACAGTGGCGCTTCTCGCCTATCAAAGTCATGAGCGATATAGCGCCACACCAGTAAAATGTGTAATATTCATCTAGCGGGTGACTTTTCACACTCGCAGTCTTTCACAATAAGTCTTACTCGTTTTTCATGCCCCCGTATCTTCGTCTCTACTGCCGGCTTTTTGACTCGGCTCACTTTCGCTCTGGGCTCGGCTCTGGGCCAGATATTGGGCTGGGGTTCGAAGTTCGAACTTACTTCCACTGGTGTCGTGACAATGGCGGCTTAACCAACTGCCCCACTCGCTTCGCCACTTTAAACGTGATAGTAAATCTATTAGCGAGATGCACATTTGTTATATTTGTTTATCGTTACCTGTGTTGTTATAAAACCTATTCGTGGTGCGTTTGTCATCTGTACGAATTTGTCGTGTGCGAAATACCTGTAGAATCCTGTGTACACTAATCATTACGTACGTGGATGCGAAAGACTTAATCGGTCATAAGCGCTACTATCCTAATAATAATAATCTGTATGAATTCATTGATTTATTAGGTCAAGCGAAGAAGGTGTGTAATCGAACAGAGATATATATAAAACTGATGCGTTCAGTGATCATGATCGATCCACCACAACAAAATTATGTCATGCCATGCGAGACGTGCAACGTTTGCAGGATGTAGCAATTATCCGTTCTCAATATAAATGATCCCCTCAGTCAACAGTATACTACACAAGTTAGAAATAGTTCAAATAAGAGGAGACTAGCAGACTGAACGATCGTATTGTTATCGGCATCCATCGATTCGATCCGCTATCAAACTGGTCTCTATCGCCAACGCGCGGTATCTCGTTTTCTCGTGGGTTCTATCGATTAAAACACTTTAGATACTAATGCATTTTGCATTTACATAAAGTTATTTGAAATGTCAATGCGTGGGTGTTTGAAAGTCTCGGTCCAACTATTCTTGGTCCTTTTCAAGGTGGCAATCTGCAATATTTATTGGTTCTTTTAGCAAAGTAACAGCAGCAAGGCAGCCATAAATGTTACGCGAATGGTGTGATATATACTGAACAGGTGCGCTAACACTAATTTCCCCTCTGCAAGTTTTGATTTCCTGTAGAATTGTAGATGGTGCCTAATCAGAATTCGTAAGTTTGTAATCGAGTTTATTTTGGGTAATGATATAAATGTGGAGCAGCGTATATAGGCTATTGCCATAGGCTATCGACAAGTATGCTATATACTTTCCCTCAGGATTGTAACCAAGTCACAAGGCGCCGAGTCACAGGTCAATCTCATTTTTATAGTTTTGACTCGAGTCAAGTCGAGTCATCAATTCACCACCGAGTCAAGTCTGAGTCCAAGTCAGCGATTACAGGGTCGAGTCCGAGTCATGGTATTATGACTGCTCAGTTTCCAGTTAAAGTCTTGTTAAACCACCCTTTTATAACTCATTTTGGTGATATCGAATGGTTCGCATCTAATTTCCTCACTTTTAGCAGTTTCCGGTCGCATTTTCAAGTACAGGTAACAATAAACGAAATCCCGATAGTGTGGTTACTTTACTATTTTTCGGAATTACAATAAAATGTAGGTCTTGGTCGTCTGAGTGTCGAGTCAAATGATTCGAGTCCAAGTCGAGTCATAACACAGATTGACACGAATCATTTCCATATTTTGAGGAAATGACTCGAATCAATTCGAGTCTTCAGAAAATCGTTACTCGAGTCGAGTCATGACTCGAGTCATAACAACCCTGCTTTCCCTATTGGAATAAAAAGCTAGCTCACACATGCTTATACTCTCAGAAGATTAATTAATTGTTTAGTTACGGTTTGGGGAATATTCTGGATGAGGATAGATGCATCGTGTGATATCGCCTGTTGCATTGCAGTTCGCTAAATTACGATGCAGGATATTTATGAAAAATTATGTTGCAGCATCCACAATACCTGTAAGTACAGCCGATATTCATTCTTGCGCTTTTAATATATTATTTCAATTAATTATCATATGTCATATGAAAGTCATGAAATAGAGTTGAATCTTCTTTGATGACAAATGAACTTGATTAATAGCAGTTACTGGTAATTTTTTGCAAATGCACATCATACTCCAGTTAGCCCTATATATATATCTAGACCTTAAAACTATAATGAGCTCTTACATCCACGTGTCTTTCACTGTTCTTCTAATTTGGTGTCCCTGCTTACCATCTAAAGATTGATAGCTGCAGCTTGTATTACGTAACTGTGACAAGAGCTCACTGTTTATCCATCGCTTTATTGAAACATCTTCGAAATGCCTTTACAATTCTCAGGGACTGATCGATGATGGTAATCATGACAAGCCACAATATCATGGTTTCAAGACGGATTACATTAATAAGTTGGAGTTTTTGGAGCCAGATGTAAAAAAGGGCATTCCAGTGTATCGTGTCCTTAATAGAGATGGAAAATTGATTGATGAATCTCAAGATCCTAAGGTTTGTATTCATTCTATTTCTCAACTGCATCGAATATTTAAATGACTTCTTTACCCCGGAATCAAAAGCGCACAAGTGCGACACACGCGCGTCCACGTCGTCCAATTATCATATGATCGACCTAAAAGATCATCGCACTATCAAATACGGAACATTATCCGACAGTCGACGGGCATGTCCACTGTCCAGTTGTTCACATTTAAGTCGCAATACAAGCAATTTCTACTAAATGAATACTAGACCTCCGGTTGCATTTAAAACAAAAATCAATTTAAAACAAACATATTTAAAACAAGACCGTAATTTAAAACATGTTTTTTTTTAGCCATGACGCCACGAATATTCGATTGTGACGTCGTAGTGAATTGGCATTACCAATTGAAAATATAGGGTAAATGTAGCTCCTTTGACGAAATATCTGTACTATTGATGTTGAACCGACTATTTTAAGGGTTTCAACCATCCCATATCGATATACGTTGGCTATATCGGGTTGTAATTGTCCGCATGCTCATACAACAAGTTTTTTGGAACGTATTTACACAACTCTGGCATTATTTTACAACTTGAAAAAAAACATTTTTTTAAAGGCCTTTGTTCAAAACACTGTTTAAAACATGTTTCAAACAAATTGTTTTAAAACACCGTTTGTTCTAAATGCAACCCTATAACTAGACCGTCCTCAAGATTACCGGACCATGATCAGACCAATCGATCTCGCCTTCCGTGACATGCCATCTCATTTTTGTCGCTTGCTTTTTTCTACTATCTTCTTTTACTTGTCATCCAGTCTGCATGCCTCCTCTTTACATCGCCTAGGCCAAGGTGGGTGTCTGATTTCAAACATTACTTGAAGTCGATTCGACTTCTTCCTATCTTTTCATTGTATCGCAATTTTTGTGGTGTATCGAACTGATGAAAATTGCTAATAAACTGAACCAAATACTCTACAATGGTTTCCAACGTGGGCGATATCGCCCCCGGTATAGGCGATTTTGAAAAACAATAAGAGCGCAAAAATACCAAATGAGGCGATTGGGAGGCGATACGGGGCGTAAATGTTAGATATCTTTAATTAACACGGCCAAAAAAACGCACGTGGAGACAGCTTAATTATTCTGCATATGACGCGGAGGTTGACTAAAAAAGGTCAAATCAACGGAANACTACTTGGAAAATTACCCTTTTTCCAATATTCATGTTCAATATAATGACATGGAGCTGATCCATCACATATTGTCGTGGATAAAAATACAATATTTCAGCTACTAGCTAGATTACACTTTCGAGTGGGAGTCGGCGTGGCCCAGCGCCATCAACCAAGGTGAATCCGGTTGGTTTCAGCAGTAGCACGTTTCGGGTGTCATGGAGGTTTATCTGGATTCCCTTTTACAACGACTTACATAAAGGCCCACGGAAAGACCCGATAGGTCTTTTAAGAAAGCGAATGCAAAATAGCGTTAAATGCCGGCCGGCTGACCGACCGACAGCCGAAAAATTTCAAGATTGAACACTTGTTAGGCTACTATGGGCAATAGATCGAGGTGGATGTTAGATTAAAACAGTTTTCGATCGACTCGTGTCATCGTGACAAAAAGACTTGATTAACTCAGACTCCGTGTTTCAGAAATGTGGATTGACTCGCGACATTAGGGAATTTTCCGAGTCCATTTCAAGTCGACTAAATCGATGTACAATGTACAATTACATGTAGGTACATATAGGGCAGGGGCGGCCAACCCGTGGCCCGCGGAAGGTTTTGAGTGGCTCGCGAGGTACTTCTCGAAATTAGTTACAATAAAAAAAATTATGCAGGTAATTTATTGTGAAATTGCAAGGCTTGCTTGCAAGGGATCTTGATTACTTAAATATCAGTTCCGACGCATTGGCGTCGACAAGGGCCAGACACATTTTCGTANATCTTCGTATATGTCCATTAATTAGATTATTTCGTGGCATATATTTGACCTGATCTTTCTCTTAGCACGGCGCATGATTTTATTGTCAGTCAATCCTTTCTTTTAGTATTGGTAACCCTTCCTGAAAATTAAAAAATACGACCATTTACAGATTTGAGTCTGACTATATTCGCAATTATGAGAGAACGTGTCGTTAAACATACGACTCCGCGTCTGCACTCGCAGAAAGATCGTCGGCGATGAAAGCATTGTACAAAATGATATACGCATCTTCGATATTTATATGTCCATTTGTCCAAGGGCCGATCAATCATGTCCTTTTCCAGCGGCATACAGAGGCGACTCGCAACATATGCAAGTGACATAATCATTGACCAAATTCAATTATCTTTGTAATTTTTTCGCGCATCGCGCGGTTAAGACAGTGATGCATGTACGTCGTACATTGACTTTTCGTGACATAATTGTTATCGATTTTGATGCGTAGTGACAGAAGTCTTGTTTCTACCGTTGCCTAACCCGGTTCGCTCCTATCGTACGGAAAAAAAGGTCATCAGTATCCATGTAATACAAGAAAACGCATTGCTCTGTCAAGTATGCCGGACCCACATTGCGGAACAGCATCTCGCCTCGCCGGCTATCCGTCAGTCGTCGAGCATGTTCACATTTAAGTCGAAATACAAGCAATTTCTTCTAAATGAATACTAGTCAGCCTTCAGGATCACCGGACCACAACCTAACATCGATTTCGCCTTCCGCCACATACCGTACATGTCAATGATGGCCAAAGCGTGCTTGTAATCTCGACCTCCGGCAGATCTATGAACGCCAAACTGACCCCATACCCCCCTCGCCAACCCACTTACTCAGCGAACCACTGTATTAGAGCGGGATTGTTACCAAGTCATAAGGTCCCGAGTCACTAGTCAATTCTGCTTCGATAGTTTTGATTCGAGTCAAGTCGAGTCACGACCGAGTAAAGTCTAAGTCATGGTTCAAACGTTCGAGTCCGAGTTCTCCAAGACATGGTGTTCACTGCATTTTCGAGTTCAATCCTGTTCATAACCCTTTTTTTTACAACTCGATCTGTTTGGGTGAAATTGAATGACTCGTATTCATTATATGGTAATTTTCCTAACTTAACACAGTTTCAGGTCATATTTTACAAGCACTAGTAGGCCCGACTGACTGACGAAATACCAATAGGATATTATCATACTATTCTTTGAAGTTACAACGAGATACCTACGTCTTGGCCGTCCTATATAGTGTCGAGTCATATGACTCGGTCAAGTCATGCGCAATGACCGAGTACAAGTCCAGTCAATACACAAATTGCCTCGAGTCGAGTCGAGTCATTTTACCATATTTTAGAAAATGATTCCACTCAAGTCGAGTCACCAAAAAATCGCGACTCGAGTCATTACAACTATGGATTAGAGCTTGTTGTCGTAGACTGGTAGCAATTTATAACAGCGGTTCGCAAAGTGTGGTTCGGGAAGGGTATGAATTAGAGTCGCAACTGCATCTGAGAGATCGTTTAACGGGTAAAATCGGGCCGTCGAACAAAAAACTTATGAAAGTCCTGATCTAAATCACACTAACATTTCGCACGCCCGGGAGACACGTTGTATACTTTGTTTTGTAAAATCAATCGCCACTTTCGATGATTTAGGAGTCCGTGAGCTTGAAAATTTTCTGCAATCGAATTCATGACTAGAAAACGGGCTGACGAAACCATTGATCTAAGCATAGTGCGCACGCAGAGAGTCATGCAATAAAAATACAATGAAAGAGAAATTTCAGTGACATCAACCGTACTGAATCAATGACATTTTGCAAAGAATTATGTCTCATAAAACTACGTAGCTTGCAACTGGTTTTCTGCCCCTTTATTTCATATATGCCCGCCCCAGGCCCAATAACAACTTATAGCTTAGCCTACTAATATTAGATATGCACATTGCGCATGCGCACTTCTTTCGATGTGAGGATTGGGTCGCGAAATGGTAATAAAACTCAGATTTGGGTCGCCATCTAAAACTTTCTCATGCCTTTAGCTCAATATCCGTTACTCGATTCAGAATATTCAGCGACTCATTAGTCATTATGTGCTTCAATCGTCTCGCAAAATACAACCTAATGACTTGAATAGAATAGTAATGTGGAATGACTCGATATGATTTGTGTTTCGAAGGCAGTACTGGGTTGAAAGACCGCGTGGTCCTACAACCACCTTCTGTCCGTTCATCATTACATCGCATTGCGTTTGGTGTATCGCAGTATGCATTGTTTATGTTATGTGGATGGAAAATAATAGACCCAGCCGATTGATTGATTGATTGATTGATTCCAGCCTCGACAATATATTTTCACCATGTTAGGCTACATATTAGTAATAACTGCTAATACATAGGCCTATTACCATTTTGATTATCGTTCATATTTCCTTTCATCAAATATGTTGCAGCTTGACACAGACACTTTGCTAAGGATGTACAGAAGTATGACAATGCTCGAAGTAATGGATGAAATCTTGTACGACGCTCAGAGTCAGGGTAGAATTAGCTTCTACATGACAAATTATGGTGAAGAAGGTACGCATATAGGAAGTGCTGCAGCACTGGATGATAGAGATCTCGTATTTGGACAGTACCGTGAAGCAGGTAAGAAATTTTGTAGCCTACTCGTCTTTCGAGATAATTATAAATATTTGAAAGGAACCATCAATCTTTGAATTAGGATTTTCTATACGTAGGTGTGCTTATGTGGAGGGGTTTTCAGTTGTCTGAATTTATGGACCAGTGTTACTCAAATGCGAATGATCCCGCAAAAGGAAGACAGTTGCCAGTGCATTATGGTTCAAAAGATTTGAACTATTACACCATTAGTTCTACCATAGCTACTCAAATGCCCCAGGTAAGGCATCCATTTACCCATAGATCTGTTTAGCACCCATCTTTGACCACAGGCCTCAGGTGCTGCATACGCTCTGAAGCTTAGCGATGATCCAGACAGATGTGTTATCTGCTACTTTGGCGATGGGGCTGCTTCTGAAGGTGATGCCCATGCGGCTTTGAATTTTGCTGCCACTCTTGATGCACCATGTATTTTCTTTTGGTGAGTCTGGTGTTTTCAGTTTTCATGCAGTCATTGCATTTCACAATTGGAAATATGTTTCACCATGCTTATAATAAGTTGAAAATTGGCACCGGAATAGATAATGTCAATAGTTTTCAATGGTGGATTTTGCTATATTACAGCAGGGGGCATGGTCAAACTAGTCAGCATTGAAAAGCAGTTACTAAAAGTGAATTTGGTCGAAGAGTTGCATACTTTTAGCCGGTATTAGGTTGCTACTTTTGAAATTCTAGTGTGCGTCTTCGCGACTATCGCAATATATGACCAATGTCACTACAAATATAAAGGTGCAATTTTCGGAAATCTATTCAGTTGTAGTTACAGGGGTACTTTCAACCATATGTCATGAAAATTTCTCTCAATAAAATGATGCAAGTATATCGCAAAACTATACTTTCTACTTTGAAAAATCCAAAATGTAAAAAGCAAGTATTTTTGCCTAAAATCTGTGAAGTGGATGCAAGTAAGTAGCACATGTAGGGGGAAAATCTGCTTGAGTTGCTCGAAATCCTTCATTGCTGACCATATCTGCATATTTAGCCCTTCCAAAATACTGCTTGGCCTGTTAATTTCCTAATTACAAGACTGGCATCATAGCCTTGCGATTCTATGATTTAATAATAGTCCTTTCCTATTTGTCATCGATATTTTCTGTAGCTGATAAGATAAGTTTTGTTAATGAATCTGCATGATGTCAAATATCGTTTGTAATCTTGCGATCACGTATGTTAATATCCATTAGCTACTCGTTGCGACGCAAATGCTCCAATAGCTTTTACTCACACAGGTATTAACAATACTTACAATATGCACCTACCGTCTTGGGCAGGGTGGTCAACATACGGCCAGGTATCAGTATTAAAAAATTAAACGCCGCGTCAGTTAGCAAGAACCTCAGAACTGTTGAAGAAAAGGATAGATCAGCAGATGTTCAAAACCGGTTTATGTTTACATCCCGAGGCTTGGAATCGTAATGAAACCTGCATCAAGATCGCTGCCGGCTCGTATATCCACATTGAGTACTGG
>ATSW01009622.1:0-13156 GCA_000444245.1 Botryllus schlosseri
TTCGGCGTCAGCCAATACCGCGTCACGACACACCAACACATAATGAAGTTTAGGTTAACATGGGACTCCGAAAGGTAGACCAAAAATTCGACCGCGAGAAAACCGCTTCGGTTGTGAATGATCGAAAATTTTCGCCATTGGCGCGATCATTTACGTAAGCTCTCTGCTTACACTGAGTAGAATAGATGTGATCACAAGTACAGGTGAAATATCCACCCAACTGCAGAGTCTGGGGACGAATCCCCCGGCTTATCGCCCTGTGGGGGTCCCAAGACCAACGTTTTTGTGGGTGAGCTGAAGAAGTGCTTTTTCGTTCCGGATTTGTGGACGGCCGGTATAGCTGCTACAATGTGTTTTCTTGCGGCACGTATTTTATTCGTAGTTGGTAGAGTAGCCTTCGTCTGGTGGCAGTGGGCATGAGCAAGGTAGCACGACAAGATGCTTGGTTCGACTCCGATACGCTTCTTCTCTCGATACTATCAAAGAGAAGAATATTATTGGAGTTGGCGTGGTCGCTTAATCACACGGTCTTCGGTGCGAAAGACTGTAAACGACTCTCGGCGGTCATAGCAGGTTTATCTGGCAAGGCAATTTTACCTCGACTCGGCAGACTCACTACCATTAAATCACATGGATGCCATCATGAATATAATTAAATACGATCAAAACCCTCTAAATGTCACTCTCTGGCACCATATAATTGCAAAAAAAAGGTTGCATACTGTACATTTTGGCCTCATTTCAATTCTGAAAGTTCACCGGTCCGCCAGACATTTTTTGAAATTTTACCGGTCCACGAGGCAAAAAAGGTTGAGAACCACTGGTCTACATCACACTTTTTCATCATGCGCTTCTTGATATAAGAAGAATCATGCAATGCCCTAGCAGTCTTGATTCAGTTAAGATATTACGGTACATAACACCATGTCAACATATTTGTTTCATTTGACCCTTTATGATTCACAATGAGCAGACAATGGGCCGTCTACAACGGTAGGCATATGAAGTAGGCTAGAAGCTAAAATATCATAGTTCACCATCAGTGCAAAATATACGACACAAACGAAATGCAGAGGTCAAAAAATTCTAACTTTGTAAACAAATTTCACAAATTTTGACCTAACGCTACAATTTTGAGAAAATTTTGACATATTTTGACATGTCAAAAAAATCGCCCTATTCATGAATCACGAAGATAACAATCACAATATTGCTGTGGAAATATTTGAAATTTCCTATTATGTACTGACATCATTATTCAAATCTTTTCCAACAGCTACATGGCTACGATTGCTGATCAACGCATTCGATCGATAAATGTTAAACCAGTGGTTCCCAACCTTTTTGTCTCAGCGGACCCCCTACTGGACCCTCACGGACCTCCGCGGACCTCCATTTTTGGTTCAAATCTAGTCCAAATACCGTGCAACTGCCACCTTTCTTGTGCAAATATTAACTGTAGGCTATTTATAAACGGCGATAAAATGACTTTTCTTGACAATAAATAACATCATGTACTATTTAAGTAAAGATCGGGTAGACTTATATTATTGCAAAGCGCATTTCTGCATTTCTTTAATACGTGATCGTGTCTTCAAATTCCGCGCCTTCGATGTGATACGAACGGGTGCCGAAGAGCCATTTCCGCAAATATAGCTGGTGGCGGATGTTATAATAACGGGCAACGATTCCAATGAAACCATTTGTGGTATGATGGCATCGGCGCCAAAATAGGGAAAGAGATTTCTTAATAAACGTATGCCATCAAGTCTCGTCATTTCAATCTAACAGCTCAGCTTGAAGTTATTCTCGAAAAGGGCTTATGTATATCACAGGAGAAAATGGATTTTTGAAAACATTTCGAAGTCACCTGTCATCGTAATCGACCTTACTACTTGAACTTCTATTTTTTTGCAACCCCCAAGAAAACTTCTCTAAACAGCAATATGTTTTTTATCAAAAGGCTATTGGCAATTAAAACGAGTTATTTCATCTGAGGCGGCAATTCTGTTGATGTGAGTCATGAAGTTTCAGCCGTATTGTGAAGCACAAACTGCCTCGTGATTTCCCTATAATATAAATATAATAATTTAAAAATTAGGTTATCAACCATTTTGCAAACTTAGAGGTTTCGTGGACCCCCGGTTGAGAACCACTATATTAAACGGTCATCTCATTTCTATGCGTTAGAAGTAGCCTAGAACCTACTCTACGCAACAAATCATTGTCGTCGATATCCTGGTGGACTGTTTAGCGAAGGATGATATGTCGTTTCAACATAGTTTATTGCCGATACCACAGTTGACTGATTGGACGTTTTACTATTGCAGTACGGTGAATGTGAATGACATAATCGCCCGGGATATATACCCCCCAGGAAAAATAATCGACGCGCGTTTGCGTCAGAAGGATTTGACAGATATTAAAAAGGGCATCGTACTTGTCTTCACAGCGCCGGGAGACGATTACGATAGCGGAACAGGTGGGAAAATGGCAATGCCCAAACGCATGGCGGTCCACGTGCCTTCTAAATTTTTCAATGTGACCAGATTATTGCTACTTCTATTACTACTGCCCTATCGCAAACATACCAGCGGTAATCTGGAGACATGTATACTGTATAGTTCTATCAATGAAAACTAAGATATCAATGAACTTATGATTTGGTACAGAAGAGGGGACCATACATTTACTTCAAGTCTCATACTGTCATTTTGTGCACGGAAACAGAACCCCCGGACCATTTTAGGAAAGTGACGATAACTCCATTTCCTAGACAGAGCATATTCCGTATACCTATATACAGACGACCAAATGTATAATTCCGTTTCTAGAATTAAAACTAATGAAGAGTAAGGAAGATTTGACAAAGTTAGCGCTCAGATTGAGCAACACCATTATAGCATAGACACCGTAGAAGACTACAAATCATCAGAATGGCAACGACTCCACAAAGATCTGAGTCACAAGTCGATCTTACAAACATAGTTTCAAGTCAATTTCCAATTCCTCACTGAGTCAAGTCCTAGTCCAACTCATGCTGTGTTGGGTAGAGCCAGAGTCGGACTGTTAAGACTTTAGTTCTGCCCAAGTCAGTGTGTTTACTCTACACTTTCGAGCTCAATTAATGTCCAACCAAAAGGTTTACAGTTCTGCTTTGGTGATATCAAATGCCTCGCATTCACAGTATGCTGATTTTCGTAATTCCTATCAATTTCTGCCCTAATTTTGGTGTACGAGTACTGTTCAAAGAAATATCAATAATTTGGAACTTTACTATTCTTGGAAGTTATAATGAAATGCCTGTCTCGGTCGTCCGAGTTTGGAGCCATATGACTTATACGAGTCCTGCACTATGATTTACAGCTTGGTAATGAGTTTTTTTGTCAAATATGATATAATATAGTTAATTGAATAGATCGCCGCATATAGTAAATTGAATAGATCGCTGCATGTGCTCAATCTACTCTACTCGAGGCCAGACTAGTGGTATGTTCTAAAATCGTCCCGAATATTCGAAATTTAATGCTGGTGACGTCTTTATTGCTGACATACAATGTTCTCCCAATTATCTACTAGTTCAGTGGTCGGGAACCTTTTTCGTCGGAAGAGTCATGTTCGCCATATATTTTCCATTTTTACTCCCAAAGAGCCATACATGTCAATCAATTTTTACGTCACCATTGAAAATTCGTGACGTCTTGCTATAGCGCTTATTCGAACTCACTATATGGGATTCGTCGTGAGCGCCATATTTTCTCTGTAAAAACTCGTAGGCTACTAATCATCCTGCGACAGCGCAATTCATCGTAAATAGCTCAACTGATATTAATCAAAAATACCTATAGCAGTGATTCCGAAAATTTAAATATTAATCGACTTCCTAATTCTCACAGTATTTGGCGGTGACATAGATGTTGCACTACACGCCTGCATTTTGAAGACAATTCTAGGAAGCTACTCAACAATCAAGAACATGGATACAGCTTAGCGTTGTTTGTAATTTGAATTTGTAATTGGAATGTCACTTTCAAGGCAGTTCATTTCTCGGCGTAGATCAGGAAGACAATGCATATTTGAAAACTAGATTGCCATATAGGCGTCTCCATGTCTGCTATGTTCTTTCATCAATCAATGTATGGTGCAATCCAAGACTACGCGACGTGCGATGTCGGGTACATCGAATTCTTGAAAGATATTAGTCGCCGGCGCGACGGCAACCTCAATTTGAGTATTTTGTAAAGGGCTCCGAGCCCTTAAACCTGGATAAGCCGCTGTCCTGACCTCTCAAATACATGTTTATGCTGCCACGAGAATAATAATACTGGCCGTTATGAAAATTTACTAACAAGTTGCTGCAATATCGATTAAATAATGTACAAAATTAAAAATATGTCAAAGAGCCATATCTTTTACCCAAAAGAGCCATATATATGGCTAGAGAGCCATAGGTTCCCGACCACTGTACTAGTTGCTGACGATTCGGGGAGACTGGGGACAAATGTAACTAGGCGCAAATGTAACAATCGAACTCAACGCTAGAATAGGGTGGAGAAATCGCTATGATATTTTGAGTGCGCATGCGATAGTTATGTCTCTTAACATTCCCCAAGTTACGTGGAGCTGCAACGCGAATGCTCGGAATAATTTTTTAAAAAACGAAATTTTTGACACTTGTGCAAATATTTTCTGGTCCGGAATAAATTGGTCGGAAGAATAATACCTGAAGTGGTCACAGCGTAATTTATGTAGCCGGAACAATGTTACCATAGTCCACCGTGATGATAGGGAAACCAAGAATGGAATAGCCGGGAAAGTAACATAATACTTAGACAGCAGCCATGTCGAGAGTGTGTCAGAGGCAATTCTGTAACACCTTGCTACTTCTGCTCCGTTACAAAATCTTTTCAATGCTGAATATCTCTGTTCATATGTCTGAATAACCCATTTATCTACCGCAGATGAATCTTGCAAATGTGAAAAGTTCAATGCCAGAACAGATACTCTTGCCATACCAATTCATCTGTTGGTAACGGCCAAATACAGAAGTGGTGATGAGAATATCCAACGGTTCGCTTATTTCCGTGATTCTACCACGCTTCCTCATGTTGATTTACTTTTGGTGTGTCGACTTCAATGATCATTTAAGAACCCGCCCATTATTGAATCCTCATCCCATGGCTTTGAGCACGGCCCACTTACAGTTTGTCACTTGGTGTGAACAATTTATTGCAATTTTGTACGGAACAGAAGAACGCCATTAGCTTTGACGCCAAATAATGTTCAGTCCTCGTTTTGCTACACCATCATCGGCCCATTTAACCAAGATATTTGAGTCAGATGACCGAATGACCAACCCGTTGTGTACGCTGAACAACAGTACCTTGGTAATAGCAGCCGAATACGGCTAGGGAGGTGATGAAATGAATGCGTTTATTTTTCACTTTGGGCTCATGAAGGCACGAAGGCACGAAGAGTGATACTGTTTTTAGATGTCAAAAATGCTTTGGGCGTAGCCTGAAAGCGTGCACACTCCTCTTTCTTTAGTTTTATGCAAGAATACAATTTGTGCTCGAGCCTTCGTTGGTAATTTATTTCGTTTCTAGTCATGAATAACACTGTTATAATTGTCCTACACGGGCGGTACAATTGCCCCTCAATACGAGGCGATTGTAACATTTGAGCGGTGAGTCTTGCGACCAAAAAAATTCATGATTTGTTGTTGATTGAGTTTCATTGTAGTTTTTATATCAACTAACGAGTTGTTGGCTTCATTTTAGAAAACTTGGGAAATGAAATCTTCACGAAAAAACACGCAATGTTAGAAAAGACAAAAAGTGTTACAACTGTCCCCGGTCTGCCCTACCCCTGACGAGTGTCAGCCGAAAATAGTAGGGTTGTATTGTATTGTATTGATAAGGTACGACAGTGGTGCCCATAGCCTTATGAGGCTTCGTGCTCCACGACATTGGCACAATGGTAATTTCAACAGTTTAATGCATTTATTCATGGCGACTGCTCTTGCACCCTCTCTTTCAAGAATCAGTCTTCCTCTCTTCCAGGCCCTTTTATTCATCGGATCTTTGCTGCCGACGTACAAGCTCGACTCACTGTAATTTCTGGGCCTTTTAAGTAACTGCAATCGCAGTGGCGTCGATGGTCCCAGATTACCTTCGACACTTAGAAACTTGGTAGAGAAAAAAATAGTCGGGTCCATTCCATTAATAATATATTATATTCAATTGTACATTAAAGTTCTGTACCACTAAGATGCTGTTCATTGAATATTTGCCAGTTTCTGATTTTTTTACGCAGCGTCCGGCTACGAATTGCGATATTCATTCGGGAACTTTTCAAATCTGATCCGAAATTTCAACGATAATATACCTCTGAATCAAAGCGACTTGACGTCCGGCAATATGACTCAGCCATTACCACCTGGTGCTATGGAGCAATTTCTTATAACCAACCTTGATTTACCAATGGACGGCGACGGAGACACCATCCCACGTACTTATTTCGGGCTTGCAATCGTGGCATATGACGAAGCGGGGAATTACGCCGAGCCATCCAATGTACCTGTGTTGAGTATTTTTATCGAACCCATCGTATTTCCGCCGCCTGAAGAGCAAGATATATGGTGGATATTTCTCATATCTGTACTTCTCATTGGCGCTATCAGTGAGTACAGCTCTTTAAAGCCATTGGACAGGCCTGTCAGCAAGAACAAGTTGATTCTCTGCTTCTGTAATATTTAAAGTATGGAGCTACTTTATGATGTCGTGAGGATGGCATTATGGCCTAAATATTTATTATCTACAAATCAACTTGCCTTAACAAATTTTTGGCCTAGCATAGTCGATTGACGTGATCGTTTCATTCATGAAAATATATTGCACAAAACTTTCCTGACTTACCCCGCACAAAATTGATGGTGTCTGCACTTATAAGCCTGTGTGTGCGCATGAGCACAAAATGACGGGACTTTATGAATCGTAGAACAGTTTTTCATAACCCGTGGGCCATAGGAGTATAGTGGACTTCAGAGCTATTTTTCGAATCATGGGTTAGTCGAAAATAATGTCCTTGTTGGTCTCGTCGATTATAATTATTCACCAAATCCGAAATTTGAAAAGAAGACCTTGGCTGTCGCATGTGTCATGACATAGCGATGGCATATGGCCCCCATTGTTGACATGAACAGGATGGAAGTTGATAATAAAAATGCCCGAAAATCAGCACAGCAGTAATGAAACATTCCATTTGTTATATGGTATATGCCGTTCAGAAGTCTTCTTACTCCTGCCTAGTAGATCGTGATACATTGCAAATGCAGATTTTCAATATTTCGAGCATAACTTCAATGGGGTGAACCACGGACTAGTTACAAACAAATACAATGGTGAGTCACGGCTATAAGAGGCTGAAAACCACTGTCCAAGTGATTTAAAAATCGCCTATTTACGATATTCAGTGAAATCCTATCGATTCCCGCAGTGACCGCTCTAATGATGAGTGATTCTCAAGCAGGCTAGTTGTACCAACGTGCAACCGCAAAATCTTACTTTTACATTTCCTCTATTCAAAGAACCACCCAGCATATAGCATTTATCATGAACATATATGTCCTGTGGTTGTCATTCTCATGTTTATTACAACTTTTTCCAGTCGGCGCAGTTGTCTACATGTGGTTCCGGAGGAAGAGAGCAAACAAAAAGTCAAGTCAACGACCCACGCCCGCGCCGAGAATGAATAAAAATATCAGTGACGTACATCACCGCTCCAGTAATCCATATCAATTAGCTTCAGAAGCCAACGAAGGACCTCGGGCGCGACCTCGCGAAAGATCTCCACCAATACCGCACAGAGATGACACGAACGTTTATCAGAACATTCATATCGGACAGCTGAACAGATATGGTTCTGAACCAACAGTACAAACCCAAACTTCATACCCGGCTAAAGGACAAGACTACGCAACGGGCAGGCAACGGAGTGATGATTTTACCGAACATAGTGGTCAGCAGAACATGAGTGCTCGAGATAGAAATATCTGTGGTTCCAACATAGAATATGATCACAAAAGAACACAAGATCACAAAGAACACAAAAGACACAACATACAATTGAGCGTTGTGAATGAGTTTAAAGCGAGATATCAAGCTCAATAAGTGGTATAGATGAACTAAATCATTATAAATAAGCAATAACTATATTGCACTGAAATATATATGATATACAGTATTCGTCCCGTTACGCTATATAGTATATAGGCCTATGTATTGAACAATTGTTATATTTATTACAAAAATTAGACGATCGACTATACGTTGAGATATTCCACAGATTCGTAATTCTTTCAATACATCAATATTATGGTCTATGGACAGGACATACTATAAAATTAGAAAGTTTATTGGGGAATGTTAGCATCTAAATAAGACGGTCGGGGTACAGAACGTCTGAATGGTTATGTTATTATTCCCACCATAGGGGACCTAAAACCCCAATCGCACAGTGGATGCCGGGATTAGATCATTGGGTTTCGCGTCGTAAGTGGAACAGCGTATTATAACGTAAACCAGAGTCACACGATCTACCACGGCCGTAACTTCCGAACCCCAAACCCCAATAGGGAGAGCTTGAAGGGGCCTAAAACTATTTCTTCATTCGCTTCTATGAGAATATTTATTCAAGTGAAAATTATCGTCGCGCTTCGCGTGATTTCATGTCCCTAGCCGTCTAGATTTAAATAATATTAATGGTAACAGCAGAATGCACAATTGCACATATTTTAGAGAAATAGGTATATCGGCACCGGCGATTACCACGCATTGAACAGGACTATGATTCTAGGAAGAGGTGGGCCACAGAACATCTTCAAACTGGAAAATGGGCCACGGCTAAAGAAAGGTTGAACAACCCCTGATCTAGTAGATCAGTGTTCTTGACCTTGTCTCCAGCGCCCCCAGGGGGCGATTTGGATTTTGAAGGGGTGGAAACACTCAGGTGGCGAAATGGGGGGCGTTGAAGAAAAATTACCTCGCAGTAGATAATGTAGCAAAATCAAATTAATATATTGTATAACAACAGTTCTATATATCCCTGACTTCTTAATGCAAACTAAAATTCGACGAAATCTGTCAAATCACAATGTTTTCGTTGTGCTCATCGCGAAATATACACCGACAATGTTTCCATGAAAGCAGTTCTTTATTTTAATTCATGTAAAATGAAACTGGCATACTTTTGGATTGCCAACTCCCTATTAAAACCCCCCGTCACGTCTGCTACTCCAAGTTGTTTCGACATCTTCCTATCTTTTCATTATATCGAAGTATTGTGGTGCTGTGTAATGATGCAAATTGATACTTATATTGATAGCTCGGGTTATTTTCCACAAAATATTGTGAACTAGGTATTGTATCCTGCAGAGCACTGCGTGTCGAAATCGAAAAGGCACTGTACTGTACAACTTTTGAGAGTAATGCCCTTCGAACAATAAAGATGTTTTGAAGCTTTTTGGCCAAAATGATTAACTAAATATACTTGTATTGTAGAACTACTAAATTGAATCGTCAGAATATTTCTTCATCGAATCATAAAGGATGATACTGCTTAGTGCCACAAAGCAATAAAACTAAACAGAATACAATGAACTTCCTCGTATTCACAATCGCACATGAGATTTCGGATGTGTACATCGATCTCGAACCAAATACTATGAGCCCGTAGGCCTTACCAGATGGTTGTTATAACAACCTGGATTTGATCCCGAGAACAGAAATACAATAATACCATTAATTAGTCGACTGGTCGAATAGTGAAGTCCAACCCATAACCGTACTTTGACCACTTACCCATTGTTTTTACCACAGTCCTTAAAACAGGAGGCGTCAGATCCAGGCAATTTTTGAAAGAGCGAGCTAGAGAAAAAAAGTTAAGAACCACTGTAGTAGATATAGCGTGGTACGCCATTAGAAAACAAATTAGTAACTAATTGCCTGTTTCCTTTATTATAACGACGCAGTGAGAAATATTTCTGATTTTGCGAATTTGACTCAGAAGTTCGCTACAAATGAGAGGAAGCGGAAAATACTTTTGTAAATAAATGAACAGTTAAAAGTTATTTTTGGAGTATTGTTAGTATTGTACGGCAAGTTGAATGCACCGTGAATCACGTGTGGAAAATTAGTTCGTTCGTGCAACGCCGTAGACGCTAAATTGATATCTAAATTCGTCTGTTTTGCGAATCAAATGCATTCAACTTCGGCCAATATGATGATAATAATTGGGCTACCGCTAAATTACCATAAAATAGGTAGATGTAAAGCCAACAAATTTGTAGAAACTAAACATTTAGTTAGCTGATGGTCAACCAACTAACGATTTTTCGAGTAGTTCCCGTTCTAGTTTTGGTTGCTGATTTTGAAAATTGAGTAGTTGTAGTTATAGTTCTAGTTGCGGTTTTGAAAATTCAGGAGTTCTAGTTCTAGTTCTAGTTGTAGATTTTGAAAATTTAGTAGTTCTATTTCTAGTTGCACATTTGAAAAAAATATTAGTTGCCGAACAATTATAAAACACGTGCCGTGGTTATGGGCGAATTGAGATCACCGTTGTTCTGTTGAATGATGGCTCTTCAGTAGCGCTGTTTTAAAAAAAATTCCTGACTCTTGCTGATTAGGTGATTAAATCGTTAGGTTGCCTTGATAAACGACACACACCAAATTTGAATGCATTCCAAACGGTAATCGCGGATTTATTACAGTTTGAAAATTTTGAATTTACTACCAGATGCAATAATTCTTTTTTGTGAAATTTTTCTGTCAACCCCTTGAAATTGTTGAGCTGTCTTCAAAACCGATGCAAAACAAATTTGACTCAATTCCAACCTGAAGAAGCGAAATTATTTGAGTTTTTCTTTGATAATTCTGGGTTTATTCTTGACTCCCTGGCGTGAGTCGCGTGCAGCATTCGATCTAAGGCCGTGATCCTCGACCTTTCCAGGAAGTGTCCATCACCTTTCTAGAACCATCAGCTTTCACAAAAATCGTTCGTACTATCACCGATGACCGGCGGATGTAAATAATATTGTAATTACAGGACTTAAACATGTATTGTGTTGAATGCATGCAAAAACAGTCTTGCAAGTTAGACAATATTTGCAGCACATGAACAATTATTCAGTCACTATACTAATGGATTTTTGTTGCTGATTTTAGCAGGGCTTTGGAGCCGGTAAATTTCGCCACCGACTCCAACTTCGACTCCGACGCCAAGCACTTTCAATAGACTGACCTCAATCTTACCATCCAACTTATTCAAAAGCATGCACATAGACTTCATGGATTTTAAATCGGTTATTTTAGCATTGAAAATACATATCATTACTGCAACATACTATTATATCGTTACGTGACAACTCTTCAGTCTTCATACATTCCAGCACTTAATGCACAAGTTTGCGACAGCTTATACGCCAAACAATATTGGACTTATTGCAAATTTTACTTGACTATGAGTCGTAATTTTGATGTTAGTAAAATTGCTGTCGAAATTTACTCTTCACAGAGTCGATATATAAAGTTCTATGACCAGCATAACTCGAGATATATCCTTGTCTGACGGGTATTCATTTATGCGCTTGACGTTCGTCAGCATGAATTCTTTTTCCCGTTTTCTGAAGCGGTCCTGGACGGCTTTAAACATAGCTAATATCCCTGATTTTAGCATTCATATGCAGAAATTGACTGTAACTATATTCATAGAAGCAATCAACATCTGTCGTCAATTATAATTGGTGGGATATTTAGAGTAGGGTTACCATACGTCCTCTTTTAAGAAGATTTGTCCTTTTTTTGTAACTTTTTTGAAATTGTCTTTGGAGGACGTCCAAATGTCCGCTTTTTAAAGAATTTTTTTAAAATATAGGGTAAAATTTGACCGAGATACAGTAAATAAGCGCTGAAGTAACGCTCCGGCAACTATTTCGGTAACTGGGACGGAAAGTTGATTTTTTTTTTACCAGGAAGTGGGAAAAATTTACCGTTTTTTCAATATTTTCCTCCGGTATTGCAAGTCTCAAAATGTTGAAAAATTATCTTCTTTTCAGACTTCCAAAATATGGTAACCCTAATTTAGAGGTCAATCAGAGCCACAATAAGGCTCTGGAAGCCGCATGAAGCTCTGTGAGCCGCGGTTGGGAATCACCGTTGTACAGGCACTTGGTCAAGTATTCATGGATTAGGACTATTACACCCTTTCTCAAACATTTGTTCGACCCCTGTGGCTGAGCTTCTTAATAGATATATCTTTTTGATTTCGTTAAGCTGGAAGCGTGTTTGGTTATACTTTCATCAATGTAACAAGTGATATTGTCACTTACAAAACCAGACGATGTATTTACTGTTTCATAATATCATGGCATAATTCCATTAATTGAACCAATCTGTGACTGCATCTGTAATTTTGTGTTGATTGCGATTTGTTTTAATTTTTTTCCTTTAACTAAGTGAATTGTAATTTCCAATATATGTCCAGTTTTAATAAAATAGTTACTAATAGCTGTGATTGTTGGTGCTCACAAACCCTATTTTGTTTATTATTAGTAATTTTAAGAGAACTTTAACAGCACTTGTTTTCACTTAAAGAAGTTGGAGTCAGAGTCGGAGCATTTTCACAAAATCCTACTTCGACTCCGACTCCTAGGCGTGCTAAAAAGAGACTCCGAATCCGACTCCATCAAAGTAAAATGTGCCAAACTCCGACTCCACAGCCCTGGCTTTTAGTCAGAAATCATGTTCAAACAAGGTCTGACGTGTGACTGACGTACGTTAGGTCAAACATCAGCAGAATGCACTATGACATCATAGCACAAAACGAACCCATTCTTCACAAATATGCCTGGATAATGTGAAGTTTCAACTGCCATGTCGCACCCCTTGCTTTGGTGCTTCGTACTACCAGGGGTTCAGTGACGTATCCCCGGTTAAGAACCACTGATCCTGGGACATGCTGTCTTTTGCGGCCTTAAACACATTGCATATGCGTCGAAAACACGAACAATTTTGTTGTGTTGGTATGTACGTATGTATTAATGGGCACAACACAGTGGAGCTTATCGCCTTTTTAGGCCTTGTGCTCCACGACATGAATT
>ATSW01009623.1:0-11682 GCA_000444245.1 Botryllus schlosseri
ACATTGGTGACATTGGCGACATTGACAAAATAGATAGACGTCGACATTGGCGACATTGGTGACATTGGTGACATTGGCGACATTGGCGACATGTACAAATCAAAGACACCCATCTGTGGTCTGTACAGCTGTATATCCACAAGGCCGTTCGTTATCTCGAGTTTGCTGTATTGTGTTTTAATTTGTGTTTCTTGATCATAACTTTATTCATCATTCGCCTGTTTGTAAAGATATTGGTCGGGTAATATACTGGTTAATTACTTGAAAGACGATTCCGTAGGATCATGGCCGCTGGCCCTATATCAGAGAGAAACCAGGACGCAACAGTATACGTCGGGGGTCTGGACGAAAAAGTCGCAGAGCCTTTATTATGGGAACTATTTCTTCAAGCCGGCCCAGTGGTGAGCACTCACATGCCGAAAGATCGCATAACCGGCTCGCATCAAGGATACGGATTCGTGGAATTTCTCGGAGAAGAAGACGCGGATTACTCCATCAAAATATTGAACATGATTAAACTTTTCGGAAAGCCTATACGAGTGAACAAGGCGTCCTCCCATCAAAAGAATCTCGATGTCGGCGCAAATTTATTTATCGGAAACTTGGATCCGGAAATCGACGAAAAATTGTTGTACGATACGTTCAGTGCTTTTGGCGTAATTCTGCAGACACCAAAAATTATGCGCGACCCCGACACTGGCAATTCTAAGGGCTTTGCGTTTATTAATTTTGCAAGTTTTGAGGCATCAGACGCTGCGCTCGAAGCTATGAACGGCCAATATTTGTGTAACCGCGCCATCACAATATCTTACGCCTTCAAGAAAGACGCAAAAGGTGAACGACATGGTAGCGCAGCTGAAAGACTATTGGCGGTACAAAATCCATTATCGCAAGCCGACAGACCGCACACCTTGTTTGCTGACGCGCCGGTCCTGCCCACTAAAGACGCATCGATGATGGCTGCTACTCAAATGGCAATGGGTCTTCCGCCACCGCCGCCCGGCCCACCGATGATGCCCGGAATGCCACCCATGCCGCCAATGGGCATGCCACCTATGCCTCCTCCACCAATGCCTCCTGGTCCTGGAATGGATATGAACATGCCGTGGGGTCCTCCGCCGCCAATGCCTGGTATGAATATGGGTCAGAATGCCCCGCCACCTCCATGGGGTGGACAAGGAGGGTTTCCACCAATGCCTCCTCCGGGTCCTCCAATGGGTGGTCCTCCACCACCACCTCAAATGGATGGGTGGAATTGAAAACTTTGACATTGTCGGATCAACAATGTTGAGATTAATATTGAACTGTGTCGCAGATACATCTGCTACACAATCAATTTTATAAGACATTGTAAATGTCATGTCAATTTTTTAGCGAAAAGCGAATGTTTTGACTGTTTTCTCGCTGATATATTCCTTGTTTTTCGCCGTTGCAGTGTCGAGTTGTGTACTGCGGACTCAAGAAGCTAAGAGATATAGTCAACAAAAAGGATTGGACTTGATTGATTTTTAACCTTTGTTTTGCACAGCAACCACAACTATCAATCATTCAAGTGGATAATCCAATATCATAGACCATTTGTAATTGTCTAGTTTTATTGTTTTCTAGCAGGAAAAATGAATTACTATGTCTTGTTGGTTGTTTTGTCTGTGTGGGCCAGCTGGATTTGTGAAATTCAATTTATTTGTCCTCCGCCATTCCATCATTAGGTTACCTGGATACGAATCCTGATACACTGAAAATTTGTGTGAAATCAACTGCAATGACTGTCGCTGAATCACATCTGATATGCGAAACTGACCGTATTTTTTTTTATTTCGATAGCAGGCGCGTTTAAGAACTAGGCCAGTATGGCTAATGTAATAATGGATCAGTTCTTGACCGATTTGCAGCAGGACAAGTTCTGCTCATCTTACGAGATCGCATGCAAAACCATCAACTATTTACGACACGTCATCAGCGTTGCAAGGTTTAGCACCGCAGCGGAGTTGATGGAAATTATACAGAAAGTAGGTTGATACCCGGATATCCTATGCCTGTTTTGAGATTATCCAAGGGAGAGTTCACATTTGCTTCTTGCATAGCTTGTCCAATGCTACGTGTGAATATTCTTGCGAAAGGTCAAGTACTTGAGGAAGATAACTTTAAGTCCATTGGTCTAGTATTTGAATTTCAGACTGCCATCTGGATCCTCACATTACATAAAAGGCAGATAACTTGGATGTAAAATATTTGAAGCCTATAACAACTGTAAATGACCTTGTGCTGACAGTCCATTTTTGCTATTGGCTTTAGGCTATTTCTCATCGACCGTGCCTCTTTTTGACATGTTCATCCGTATTTATTACAATATTTGTAGGCCAAGGTAGGAGTTTGATTGATTGACTTCAATAAGTCATTTCAAGTTTTCAACCCCTTCATTTCTTCTCTTTGTATCCAATTCATGTGATATTTTGAATTGATGAAATCTCTTATAAAGTGGTTTCAATTCTGACAATTACTGATATTTCTTTACTTGTTCATTCAAACCGTTTCAATCAAAGCACAGTATAGTTACAAGAATGTTGTGTTTGAGCGCCATAACCGACACTGCTGTAATGTGTACTCAACTTTATGTGCCAGGAGGGGAATAAAATTTCGTCAATTCAACCTTCTGCTTATGTGGTCGGAAATATGGTTCGGAGAGTCTTGAAAATTATTCGCGAGGAGTATGCGACTTTGTTGGGACAAACGGGCGAGAGCGTCGGAAAAGATTCCTTGCACCGTATGCTGACTGCGGCGGAAGCAGGTATTTGCAAAACCAGATAGACATTGCCTGATGCATGCATCCCATTTTTATGGATGAAGGTTTCAAATCTCGAATCCACTTATCGCAAGTCATAACGATCATAGAATAATACTAATAAATTACGCTACTCCATAGCAGATTTTGTCCTGCTGTTTAAATACCACCAAACATTAGCTGAAATGTCAATACTATCTCCAAACATATTCACCTCTGACCCTATTTGTTTTGAGATTATTTTACCTCATTTCAATAGGCGATGATTATTCCTTGTCATTTTCCGAGTTGAAAAGTACCGTGATGGAATCAATTAAAGAGTATATCGATGAGATTGAAGTTTCGATACACAATGTTTCGGCGCAAGTAAGTCGACCCACACTGCATGATCAAGATGGAAATTTAGCGATTACATTTGGACAGGCTATAGAACATATTCATTCGAATGAAGTTGTTTTAACGATTGGGAAATCTCGCACTGTGGAAGCGTTTTTGAAGCATGCGGCGAAAACGAGAAAATTTCATGTAATTGTCGTCGAAGGAGCCCCAAATTTTGAGGTAAGTTTCTACTTAGCGATGTCAATTTGAGCACTTTGATTTTGTTTGTAATCAGCAGGGCGATTTTTTTTAAATGTTGAGATAAGTCAACATTTTGTCAAAATTGTAGCGTTATGTAAAAAAATTGTCAAAATTGTTTACAAATCGTCAAAAAATTTTTGTCACCTGCATTTCGTTTGTATCGTAACTGTTTGCACTGCCGGCGAACTTATCATTTAACATTTTACAACTTTTAGCCTAGCCTACTTTATAGGCCTACTGTTGTAGACGGCCCATTATCTGCTCATTGTGAATCATAAACGGCCAAATGAAACAAATAGGTTAACATGGTGTTATGCTGAACGTGCCGCAATATCCTAACTGAAGCAAGACTGCGTGCGCATTGGTTCTTATATCAAGAAGCGCATGATGAAAAATTGTGACGTAGACAACATTGTCAGAATGGAGCGACACGGTATGTCACCAACAGTGTACGCACAACTTCAAACAACTGCTGCCGTTGAACGTTCTTTCTCCATTCCTGACAAGCTACTTAGTAAGGACAGACACTTTCTGCCCGAGAATGTAGGAAAGTATCTTTCGTTGTTGTACTACATACAACAAATTGTAATTATTTCTACCATAATGCGTTGTGTAACTACTGGAATTCTGCATAGGTCCAGATTTCGTTAAAATATAGGTTTTTCATATAAAAATTGGTCAGTTTTTAAGTCGAATAAGTTTTTTCAGGCCAAACCACTTCGTAAGGGCAGACAGTTCCAACCAAATAGGCAGATAAGTAGTACAATTCTAACATGTGGGAAAATACCTAATTTACATACATGAGGTCAATAATTGGTCGAAATTAAGTTTTTCAAGGTAATAAAATGTCAAAATTCTTATTTTTTAGGTCAAAATCTTCCTTTTTTTCATGTAAAAAAATCGCACTAGTAATCACATTCCTGCCTTGATTTCCATTGGATGGAGCTGGCTTGCTGTGATTGTAACATTTAATCGAGTGACTAATCAGTAATCAATTATGTTTGATTTGTTCTATTTTGCAGGGTCACATCTTGGCGAAGTCTCTGGCCCATAGCGGGATTGAAACTACGATCATAACGGATTCTGCCATTTTTGCAATCATGTCAAGAGTCAATAAAGTAAGTAAAGCTAAACCTTAACTTTNGCAAAGAGGTGGTGTGGAGCATTGTGTCAGATTGCCCCATCACGCACCTTAGATCCGGTTCCGCTTCACCGATAGCCAGTATCAATAGACATTCGTATTGCAGAGATTTCAACACCNAAAAAGACTCTATCAAAATATTAATTCTCCTNGGTGAAATAATTACTAGTTGAAGAACGTGCATAATTTTGGTACTCGAAAAGTAACGTAAATTTTTACTGAAGTAGGAGCTACAAGTAGCGATTTCTAACACATGTCAAAACTAATTGAAGAAGTAGGAAATTTAGATCTNAAAAATACTCGAGTGAGTAGTTTCAAAAAGTAGGTTTGGTCGAGAGGTCACATACTTCTGGCAGTTGATCTATGTGATAACGCAAAATGATTAATGANTCTACAAATAGGTGTAGTTTTTATGTGTATTAGTTATGTGTATTGACTCGACTTGGACCATGACTCGAGACTCAGACNGCCAAGACCGACATTTCATTGTAATTTCGAAGACTAGTAAAGTAACCACACTATCGGGATTTCGTCTATTGGTACTGGTACTTGAAAATGCGACCAGAAACTGATAAAAGCGAGGAAAATCAGTATAATATAAATGCGAACCATTCGATATCACCAAACAGAGTTATAAAAAGTGGGTTTAGCAAGAATTTAACTGGAAACTGAGCAGTCAACACGATGACTNCGACTCGGACTCGAGTAGTATTACCATGACTCGGACTCGACCCTCTGCTGCTCGCTGACTCGGACTTGACTAGGTGGTGAATTGAAAANGACTCGACTTGACTCGAGTCAAAACTATAGAAGTGAGATTGACTTGTGNCCTGGTTACAACCCTGGAACATACCCNGAAACTACTTGTCTAAATCCAAGGCATAAGATAAAAGAGCAAGTAGTTTTGCCAACAAAAACTGTTGAGTAGAAGAGTAAGTAGTTCAAAAACAAATTCTTATAATTAGCGCAAGCGAACAAAAGCTGGTATGAGTANTTTGTTGCTGACTACCTCGGGTTGCAACACACGACAAATTGAATGAGAACTCTTCTCACATCTACTCGAAACCATGTGCACCCCNTCGCTTTTAGGTTATTATCGGTACACACTCCATTCTCGCAAACGGCGGGCTGAAAGCGACAGTTGGCTCGAACCTGGTTGCTTTAGCCGCGAAAAGACACGCCGTACCCCTCATCGTGCTTGCCGCCATGTACAAACTCAGCCCTTTGCACTACGCCGCGTCCACGGGGAAAGACGCCACTTTCGCCAGGTGGGCATTTTGAATGATTCGTCTTTACGTTCAGTAGTCTTGACTAATTTGCGTTACAGGTTGGGTTCGCCGCAGTCCGTGTTAGATTATGGCACTGCCGGTACGGACCAGCTCAGCGACGTGGAGATACATTCGCCTATGTTCGACTATGTACCGCCGGAACTTGTCACGCTCTTTATATCAAACATTGGCGGAAACGCACCTTCGTATATGTATCGCCTGCTCAGCGAACTTTATCACCCAGATGACCATGCGTTGTGATGAGCACAAAAATGCGATTATGGTCTGGGGCGTTGTGANAATGAAAATTTTGAGGGGTAAAATCTGGCCGGGNACGGAAGTGATAGCAAAGATGTACCGTGACGTGGCGGAATGACCGCATGTGGTCAAGAGTAGATGTAGAAGTAACGCCGTAGCAATTTCCGATACATCGAAACGGCTGATGCCACTATAAATTGGTGCAATTTTCTAACACAGTTTCAGTTACCCGTCGTCAATTTCTACTCTGATACAAGTGGAAATGGCTATTTCCAGTAAGAAAAAGGTCAGTATTTTGGGCCTGGTTTGGTCTAAAAAAATTCCNAGTGGAAGTAGCCTTAATTCATAATTACTTGCGTAAGTGACGTGACTGGGTNGTCGGGATGAAGGATTTTAGCTGCCATTTCGAAAATTTGTAGGAGTCTGTGTGAAATCTTCTNACAATGTGACGTCGCGTATCAAAGATTTGNGGGGTGGAGGAGCCTTTCGATCCAGCTTGGANACGCTCTTGTTATGCGAGAGCAGNGAGTCNAGTTTAGTTTTTGTTGTAGTTCCTGCGCGTTATCGTGTTTCTATATGAAAATATCTTATTGCTAATGCGCGTGTGGTGTGAACCCGCATGGAAAANATAAAGAAATTGAAAGGGTGATGGTGATNTTGGATAGNGAGTGGCAGGGTTGTAACCAAGTCACAAGTNGNTCNNANTNNNATAGTTGNGACTCGAGTCAANTNNNAGTNNTNGTNNCNNGANTCNAGTCCNAGTCATNGTGTTGACTGCTCACTTTCCAGTTGAAGACTTGTTAAACNTACTTCTACAACTCCGTTTGGTGATATATAATGGTTCGCATTTATAATATACTAATTTTCCTCACTTTTGACAGTTTCTGGTTGGATTTTCAAGTACCAGTAACAATAGACGATATTCCAATAGGGTGGTTGTTACTTTACTGTTCTTCGAAATGACNATGAAATGTCGGTCTTGGCCGTCTGAGTCTCNAGTCATGCGCAACGACTCGAGTCAATACACAGACTGACTCNAGTCGAGTCATTTCCGTATTTTGAAAAAATGACTCGAGTCATCAGAAAATCGTGACTCGAGTCGAGTCATTACAGCCCTGNTGAGCGGAGCATTGACCTTCNCACGTAGACTGGACAAGAGGATGTACTAGCGGTGGTTGGAAATGGAATGATTGACTATTTCCGTTACTGTGGAGTGGTGACCATGGGGATGGGAACGTCGCAAGTTAATGGTTGTCTCAGGGATATCTATATTCTATTATGTTCCGGATTGTCTGCGAGGCTTCGGGGTCGGGAGGAATGAAGAGACGTGGTGCAGAGGCACNNAAAGTAGTTAGCGTCGTTACATGCCGAAATCAGNTAAAAGTATGAAACTATACGTTCGATAATAACGAAACGCTAAGTTTGGTCGATACTCGAGGGGTCGTATACTTCTAGCAGTTAGTCNGAGGTGTTTACTGTTTAGTGTTTACTTTCGAATTGCAAGACGTATCTTCGCGACTGCTGATTGGATTTTCTTGTCGTTACGACTATGCAATGGTTAGGCAAAAGCCTGGTGGAGTGACCTGAAAAAATAGTAGGTCTTTGCTACTGACCATCTCTCGACANGAGTCGTATAGCCCTACGTTGGGAGTGGAAAGTATTATGATAATTTTTATTTTCAATTCGAGACACTANAGAAATTGAAATACGACTGTACTTAACTACAATGCTTTGCAATGTTGCTGTGAGTAGAAATCGAGATTTTTATTAGACTGCGATGCGCTCTTTCGACATTTTTATCGTTTAAAATTANGAAAAATATTGAATAAACGAAGTTGTAAGTGGAGTCCAAATATTATGGCTCACCTTCGTGATCGTTAGAGCGACTCGACATGTGTCTGTCTCTTTTAGCTTGTGATTGTTGCCGTGGGAGGTGCTCTGTTCTCATCGAGCTAAGGTCGACTTGTATCGGCGACGTGCATCAATCTGCGTGATCATCAACAAATATATACACTACAAATCACAACAAGATGGCTTCTAATTCTGAACTTGCCTGCGTATATTCGGCTCTTATCCTCACTGACGACGAAATCGACGTCACCGTAAGTGCTTCTGGAATAGTTGAAATATGTCAAAAAGTACCTCATTTCGATAATTTGCAGGCTGTCTGTGGATTGTTATGAAGAAATTTACCTGTGCTAACGTCGAATCTAACATATCTTATTACTTAGCGCATAGTAGTGTCACTTGTGTGACGATTTTGATGTCAAAAGTATGTACCATATAGGATGTGTATTATACTGCGTCCCGTTTCGGATATTTGAGAATTTGCTGGTAATAATTTCTTAAGCTATGCACTGAATCTTTTAGGCGGACAAGATAACCACCCTGCTTAAAGCCGCCAAAGTCTCTGTTGAACCATTCTGGCCTGGTCTCTTTGCCAAGGTAAGTCTTAGTTTATAGCCGTCATAACATAACTGCATATTATATTTGAACGTTTTCTATCTGTACTACCTTCCAAAAGAATATATATGCTTGCTCCTAAGACAGGGGTGTCAAACATGCGGGCCGCATACGGCCCGCAAAGCTATTCTAAGTAGATTGAATAATATTTATAATATACAGCACACTTGTAATAAATGTTGAGATCATTTTGTATGATATACTACTATAATATTTGAGTCCTCAAGATAGCAAGTGTCAAGCATTTTCATTAGACCACACTATAACTAGCCGAATGCGGTGTTGTGGGTTCACTCTAGTCAACACTGTAGGAACAGCTCAGTGATATTGTCACCCAACTTCGAGGAGGCGTGAGTTGAGAGTTTTATGGAAAATTTCCTAATGAGTAGTTATTCGCACTATCGTTTATAGCCTTTATATGCAGCTTACATGGAGACCGGAATCATGATTTAATATTAATCAACCAAATTCCAATGTCTGCATTTACAGTCAAATATATATCTTGTATCCCTCAACACATACGCAGGTCAAACACCAGATTACGACCAAGTGGGAGCATAGCAGAACGCCAACTTATATTGTCGTCAGTGCCACTGTTTCTGCGGTTTATAACTTTATTCAACCGGCAAATCATAATATTTTGACGAACTCCGTTATTCGCGAATAAAGTCCAGGGATGTACAACCTGCTGATGTGTAGTGCGCTGTCAAAATTATTGATAATGATAGAACTGTGACCCTTGCTACTAAATTAGAGCAATGAAGTGTCTCCTGAACGAATTAAGATAGTTGTTTTGTTGACATAAATACCAAAATATTATATTCAATGGAACACTGGAGGAATAGTTGGTTTTCTTTCAAATCGCAAGTTGTGGACATTTCGGTTGAGTTTTTAAAGAATTTACATAAATTCAAAGCACCACAAGACTGCGATACAATGAAAAGAAAGAAGGGTGTCAAAACGACTTGAAGTAGTCATTGAAATCAAGACACCCATCCGTGCCTAGGCGATGTAAAAAGGAGGCATGCACAGTGCACACTAAATGAAAATTGAAAGAAGATAATTTACGAAAAGACAAGCTACAAAATGAAGTGACGTGTGACAGAAAGCGAGATTGATATGTCAGCTTTACGATAACGCCACATAGTGCACTGTATCGGTTTAAACTTATAATACGCTTGAGGCTGATTATGCTTATGACGATGCACTTGCAAGTCCTACCAATGATTACCAGTGAATTCGACCCTCGGGAAATTTTGCATTGAAGCGTATTAACGAGAGCCTGATATCGAAGACTCCTCCACGCACGCTACCGGTTCACTGTGATTGGTTACTGGAATTAATCGAATCTGAACATGGAATGGCAACGATCGATTTTGCAGCTTCGCTGAGGCTATTTTCGGGATTATTTTGCGGCAGCGACTGTAGGATTTCTGGCAATTCAAAAGTTATCTTCCATAGGGCAGAATTTACTGAATTTTGTCTTGATCAAAAGCTACTGTCGCACTGATTCCGAAAATATAAATGAAATGGTTGGGGATATTCATGTCAGGGCACCCTAATCTTGGGATACCCTAACCCACTACCAACCCTAATATCCCCCTCCCCCAACCCTAATGTCCCTCCTGCCCTAACCCTAATCTTGAGATACCCTAACCCACTACCAACCCTTATATCCTCCAACCCTAATATCCCCCCCAACCCTAATGTCACTCCACCCCTAACCCTAATCTTGGGATACCTTAACCCCCAACTTGAACCCTAACCCACCACCAACCCTAATATCCCGCCTACCCAACCCTAATGCCCCACCCCCAACCTACAGTTGCAATAACGAGCAGACCACGCGTGGTTGATATGTGAGCGTTATCGCGTTATNNCCCGCGCTTACGCAATCCGTGATCCAATCACGCCGTGACTGCGTGATCTACGCATGCCCTGACCTCCGTGCAATATTGAAAATCACTTGATAATATGATTATTAGTTTAATAATTCNTATTAATAGTTGTTAATACAAAATTTCCCGAGGNCNGGTTCACNGGCAACCCTNCCAATNCGTCACATAGACATGTCAAAGACNTGTTTAATAGATTGGGTAATTTGTGCTATACGTGCGTTTTTCAAGCATTCGAACTTCACCACTGTCTATGCTCTTNATTGCAAAGTCCATTGAAAATTGAGCTTATTTTGGTTTGTCCTCCCTTTGCTTGATTAACAATGTATTATGATTACGGTACTGCCCGGNGTATTTCCATGTGAATCTTACAATTGTGCCTTGTTCAACAGGCATTGGAAGGAATAGATGTCAAATCATTGATCAGNAACGTTGGTGTGGGTAGTGGATCTGCTGGTGGTGGTGGCGGCGGCGCAGCTGCTGGTGGAGACGCACCGGCCGCTGAAGAAGGTANATCGCTGTTNTTTTTTNGTTGCNGTANTCTGTTATTGTTAACATCGGTATGTTTGGCTGTGATGATGAAAACCGAATGCGCAAAATTTGAGTTTTACTNTGAAATTTCTCCTATCCCNCTGAGCAGCCAAATCATATCCTCAGTTATTTGTGCTAAGTGTTANAGCAAATACTAATGACACTATTAAAGATTCGCTTGCGTCGTTNATTACTTTCCATNTAACAGATTTTGTGTTATGTAGTCAATGAACCACTGGAGTTCATCTTCAAAAACGCTGATGCCTGTTNAACCCGTTGGTTGACTTNTCCCNATGGCTGAAACAAATTCTGTACTTGTGGGATAAATATTGGTCAAATGTCATGCTTACCTGACCTGATACAATATCCTTTTCAGCCAAAGAGGAAGTCAAGGAAGAGTCGGAAGAAGAATCTGATGACGATATGGGATTCGGTCTCTTTGATTAGTTCCCCATGGTGTGAGCCGCGTAGTTCTTTTAAAGATTCGTGCTACAGGTTCTAGCTTGAAAATAAACATCAAAAAAACAGTTTGTGTTTGATTGTGTGATGGTTTTTGTCTAGATATTGGAAATTGTAATTTCTTGTTCTCTAGCAATCGCTCCATGTGAAAATGGATGTTGGTTGTTGAACATGTCTAGACGTAAAATGAGGTAAGGCAGCGCGCATTAAAGACCATATTCCTGGGTTCCCTACTATTACCGAGAATGCTATTACCGAGATGGACATTACCGAGAATTCTATTACCGAGAATGGACATTACCGAGA
>ATSW01009624.1:0-12946 GCA_000444245.1 Botryllus schlosseri
GGTAACCTGACAATTTTATCAAGTAGCCAGTACGATTTGAGAAAAAAAGTCATTTTTGAAGAGCCCTAACGTACAGTTGTACATACACGCTTCTTGCCCCCAAAAAAATCAAACAAAAAGTTTGATGGAAACGAACCCATTTCCAAACGGAAAATGCCACTGTTTATGTTCACTGATAAAAAAAAAACATGTGTTCTACAAATTCCGATAAACATTGGTCACGATAAGACACATTCGTCTTGTCATTTCGACCCTAAAATCTCTCGCAAATCGGGGAATTCTTCAATCGATGTATCACTTGTGCGGCTGTGCGCATTGGCCGTATATTTTAATAACGATCAATCACACCATCAAAAGTCCAACATGGTCTTTTCTACTTCAGGAAACTCGACAATTAGAATGAACCGAAGCACTCATCCTCGACCCGTAGATGTTATTGTGAAGTTGAACGACACTGACACATACGCCGCCGTTCAATCCGATCCTATTCCGAGCAATTATTTTCAGGATCAAGGGTAAATATGTTTTATAATTTAATCAAATCTGTAAAATGCTTTCTACTTTCCATACGGCTGGAAAGTACCACACCAATTGATAAAAGCTGATCAAGGTCTCTGTTATAAGTGACGACACGCCTGCTTGATGGGCCTACCTGCCTACTTATATAAATTGATTGTAGCATGTGAACTTGATGCTGCTCTCACCTGGCCAAAGCAAATCATAGTTTGCAGTATCATTGGTTAAATCTTCCTACCATAATATTAATGGTTGGCGTTGGTGATGATGTAATGTAAACTAGATTCAGCTTCAATGTATATGTCAAACTTTCTCTAATACGGTACTTGAGTTTTGCATCATACAGTCACCCCATCACTGCTGTTATTTAGTGCCTTAAAACTGACGTCGGTGATAGTAGTTTTCACTTATCATTAGCTAAAGCAGTGGTTTACCATTTTTTGTGCGCTGACCTCAATGACCTCACCGACCCAAATAGGCTGCTAACATTTTTTTAGTCTGGACTAAGACGCTAACCTCTTTTCTTTAATTCTTTGAACCGATAGCAGACGATATAGAAACTATTTAGATCTTGGTTGCTTTCACACCTTGTTTAGTGTCCACTTGCAACGTAATAATTTTATTTATCACACGAGCTCCGCTCCTTCGTCAGGTGGTAAAGCTTATATTTAAAGGTGGGCCACGACACATTTTCTTTGGACTGCGGCCACAAAAGGGTTCGGAAGTACTGAGTTAAAGGCTTCCTACTGTGTAATGTTAATGATTGATGTTGGTAATGATTTAATTGGAATGAAAACGGACTTGGGTTCGGATTCTGAGCGTTTTAATGGATTTTGTCAATATTTTGCTGTTTACACTCACTATATCGCAGGGGTGGGCAAGCTGCCCCTCGGGAGCCGCATGCGGCTCATTCAGCCTTCGATAGCGGCTCTTTAATGATTGCACAATGCACAGTTATTTCGTCATGTTGCTAGAGAGGTTTAACCTGATTATAAATTGGTGCATTTTATCGAGTATTGTTTTCCTGTCGTTTCTTTCCATATGGTTTACACAAGACTTGTAAAATTTAGGAGGAGGTGGCACTACAGGGTTAGAAATTTGCAATTGAACTCTCGAATTGAGTTCACAGAAACGTTTCATCCGCAACAATGGATGCCTGGCCATCAATCAATGATAAATCATTGTGTTAAAAAATGTACTTGATAATTGATTACGCCAGCGCTGGTCACAATCATTTCCGGGCTAGCAATGGTGGTTACGGCTCTTCCATTTGTATTGTGAAGTGAAGCAATGACTGCTGACTGCAATGACCGGCCAAGAAAATGTTGTGGAGATTACCGGGATTGAATCTTCCGTAAATTTTCATCAGCACTTGAAAGAGCTGCTCAGCAGTGCTTAGGACATAATACCAGTCTGATTTCAGCTCAGGTGGAGACGCAACGTATTGGCACAGAACAAAAAACTTCATTCGATAGCCTACATTTCACCGTGACGTCATATATTCTGATTTTTGAGTTGTTGCTCTTTTAAAGTCAAGATTTTTGATATGCGGCTCGCGCTTGAAACAGGTCTGCCCATCCCTGCTATATCGCTAACAGTAATTAGTAGCCAACCAACGACCGAAAATCCCAGTGTTAGTAAGTTTCTGTATTCTGACTCATCTTTTAGGCTTTTTGTTTTCGGATTTATCCTATCAGTAAATAATATAATCTTTGTCTTAGTCTTTGAGCAATATCCATTGTAACTTACGAGGTAACTTCATCTCTCCATCCAGGCGTTACATTGAGATGACATTCAGCCACTCACGAACGGACAGGTGGAACGGTAAAATGCAAGTAGGGATACGGTTCAGGTGATTACTCAACTTGGTCACTTGATCGACCAAGGATGCATTTTAGTCGGTGTCGTTTTGTAGTGATTCCACCAGTTACGGTAGAGATTTTTTGCCGCTGACCTACGCGTATTTGGAGCAATACCGAAGCTCCGTGCAATTCGGGTTGCCGCCTTGTTCTACATTGAAGAATTGCTTGAGTTGCCTGTCGGACGCGTCGTGCGCGTGGTGCTCTCAACGACACGAGTGCATGAAGAAGTCAACATTGTCGGAACAGACTAATAATCTCTGCGCTAGATCAAGTAAGTCACACTGCACGCTTGGCTTTTGAGCACAATTGGTCAGTAATAATGTACATTTATTTTTTAAAGTATTCTAGCGTGGTGCCCGACACCATGAAAAACGACAGATCAGCATGCGACACTTTAGCACGCGTCACTTAAGCATGTGGTTTCACAACCCCAAAACTTACCCTGACCCCCCGCACTCTAACCCCAAAATCAACCATTATATATATATCCTAACAACAAACCTAACCCTAACCCAATCCTCAATTTAAACCATACCCGATGCTATCCTCAAATTGTACCCGCATGCTCAATTGTCCCATATTGAAGTGTTGTATGCTCACATGCAGTGTTCCTTCCAATTTTTCACAAGTATGCGCAAACTCACCGCGCGATCCCTTGGACCGGCTGGACTCCGGCAATGTGTGGTTTTGACTTAAAAAAAAAGGTCATCACTTTGACTCGAAAGTCTGACGATCACTAAGGGTATCGAGTCTTTTATCGCATTTTAATACATTTTCTACAAAAGGAGATGGTGTTGCTTCGTCTGATTACAAATTAGCGATTACTGCTACAAATTAGTGATGTACTTCTGAAATGGTCGCCAATTCGGTCTGATAATCATCAGCGCCTTCTGCGAAAGATTAGTGATCATTTTTTTCTAAGCACTGGTAAATATTTTTGTGCGCGGCACACATTTTTCTGTGCGCGCAGCTTAGAGGGAACATTGCTTACATGTGCACCGAGCACACCTGTGCTCGGTGCACCCCATGCAGATTTTCATACAACAGGGTGCGCAGGGGTACACGAGGAATATTGCACTCTGAATGAGTGTGTTATATCCAGCAGGTGAAACTCGTGATTTTGGAACCTAATTTCAGTAATCGGCCTCCGTATTGGACCAATATTTGTTTGTGCATTTGATCCATTACGTTGACTTCTACTTAACCTGGCACCGACGGGGTTTTCCAAAAAATGTTGCTTCACTTTTCAAAACTGTGAAACACACCTTAATGGGATGCGAAACTAACAAGTAATATATCGCAGGATTAGGAATTTCAACGCCTAACCAACTACGCCACAAAGCTAGACGAGAGCAGGGCAAACAAGCGTGTATATTATCGAGAAGACAAAACTAGGTCTAGAATACTTTTTACTTACTTGGAGTTCACTACTTCTACCCAAGTACCAACAATGACTACTTTGACAATCTGTGATTTTGAGTTTTTTTTTTTTAAATTGCTGCTAAGAAGCGTCTCTCAAAACGTCTCTCGCTACTTGACACGAATCATAACGATTAATACTTTACCCGCATTTAAGTGATCAAATCATTGTGCCCAGCTCCAATCATAACCTATTTTGAGTAGTGCTGCTCGGTCTGCCAAAAGCAATCTATCGAAAACGTCTTGCGGCATACCCGTTAAATTGCAAGCACCCCTGTTCTAAAGAAAAATGTACGGTCTTCAGCTACGGAAATCAGTTATCCATGGACCGGCGTCGTCTTGGATTTGGAATTCTGCGCCAAATGTTCCGATCACATGACCTGTGATGAATGCGTAAATGAACAGAGCTGTGGATGGGATGAAGACACCGGACAATGTATGCGCGGAACTAGAAAAGGTAAGACGCTTCTAAAGCTGTGACTGCGGTAACCGTTCAATATCGAATTGATTTTCATGATCCCTGCCCACATATGCTTGCCTTTTGGTGAGCTTCGCATTTGAAACTTGGTTGGAATAAACCAGTGGTTCTCAATCTTTTTTAGACAAGCCCCCTTTATGAGTGTGAAAAATGTCGCGCCCCCCTTATCGTCATATCACAAAATCCAACCAGAATGCTAGCAATCCCGGCGGATAGTTTGATGGCATGGAAGGTTATGACTGTTGATGAGAGAGTTCTCGTATATGAAATTCGGACTATATACACAGTCAATAACTTTGGATTTGAAAAAAATTGCGCGGAGCTCAATAAAAATTTCAGCTGACCGTAGATTGACGCCCCCCTTCAGATGTTTTCACCCCCTCGAGGGGAGCGCCCCCCCAGTCTGAAAATAATCGGTACCGGTAGTCAAAGTGGTCCGTGATTTTAACGAGGCTCGTGACAACCTTGCAAATTATAAGATGCATCATTGTGACTTGCGCAAAATAACTATCGGCATCACAAATGGTGATATTTTCGAAGTCTTACTCTGTTCCTGTGATTGAACTACATCGCCTGGCTGTTGTGGCAATTCCACTTGTTTAAGTGATAGATATCCATCCAAAAACTATATCCTACTTGTTAAAATTTAAAGATTAAAGTAACTAGTGAACCGTCACTGCTGTGTAGGGATGCTGATTATGTTTTTTTTACATGATTAAATCTAATCTTGCCGATGCGGTTGGTTGAGGTATCGGCAATTTGAGTGTGTGTAACGACGGGCTGTGTTGCTGCCTTTACTGCTGTGAGTAGTTCAGTTAAACTGTGCCTTCCATGCACTAACAAGTAACAACTCTTTGCACGATTGGTACTTGTCAAGGACACATTTCTTATCCTACAAAGAGGAACACACAGCGATTCGAACATCACCCTGTAGCGGTAAGATATTTTTGGCAGTGTTGGGATCGAGTCACGAGTCATCTCGAGTCAGTGCACATTTTGACTCGAGTCAAGTCAATCGATTTTCATTGGTGACTCAAATCGAGTCAAGTCGCTCGTTTTTGGAGGTGACTCGATTCAAGTCAAGTCACAATTCAAGTCAAATTGAATTTTCGAAGTATGAGTGTACATTCGAAGTCATTAGATTTTGCTAGCTGCGTGTAAGACAGATTAATTGGCCATTTATCTTGAATCAAATAACGAATGTAAGTTGAATATGAAAAAATGCGCTGTATCGCTCACGCATACGTAGAACTTCTAATAAAATATGCGAGTAACTGTATAGCTGCGTGCTACAATATGTTATCATCAGCCTAAATAGAGGATGGAATACGAAGCCTCGAAGTTGAAACAGATTGATATGGTACAGTACACTACCCATTTACACATCCCTGAGAATATAAACACATAAATTATATTCGTTCGATTTAATTCNNACANNAGGTTTGGTAAATGTGAGTACTGCGCAATGTAAGCACTGAGCCGTCNAAGANACATAGNTACTTTGNTATTAGAATAATCTACTAATNCTACGACAACGTAAGCTGTGACCATTTCGTTTGCGGTCTATTTATTTGTGATGTAACAATGGAGGATCAGTGAAACGTACAATCAGTGAAGGACTAGTTNCTCTCACACGTGACACTGGCGTATCGCGAACAATCCAAACATGCACAAGATGCAGTGATTAAATTGACACCGGTTACTTATTGACTTGAAATTGACTCGCAAATTTTGCTCTGAGTCAAGTGTCAATCCCCATTTCTGAAGCGTCAAGTCAAGTCATTTTTGCAAAGTGATACGAAAGTCATACGAAAAAGTTGACTCGAGTCAAGTCATGACTTGAGTCATCCCAACACTGATTCTCAGGCGACAGATGTANCATTAAATGACACGATACAAGGTCATTTTTATGTCTCACGCNTATACCATGTCTATCCGAGCAAGGTTGTGAAATAAACACGTGGAATTCCCTATCTCCTCACACTATTAATGTTCTTGTCTAATCTCCGCCAGACGATCTCACCACGNAGCTTTCAAATTGCCCCGTACTGTGCTCGAAGCATGAAGACTGCGAATCTTGTATGTCGTCTGACAGTAGAGACTGGGCAACGCCGGGCTGTTCGTGGTGTGTTATGAAGCAAATCTGCTATCGATCGACCAGACACCACCTGCCTGCGTATCCATTTGGAGAGTGCGCTTTCTGGGTTGACAGGAAGGAGGAATGTCCGGTGTAAGNATCTTACATTCTCNGTACAAATTCTAACGATTGATATTGATAATTTTATTGATGTGTTGTTTATAGTGCTATACACAGACGTGAGTTGAATTCTGATGTCTTCAACTCCGCAGATTTGTTGCCAGAGGTGGTCTGTAATGAAATACTACCGCTTTTGCTTCAACCGTTTGCGTTTCACACTTATTTACTTTTCAATTTTATTTGGTCATGTAAATCGTAGTATTTGGATAGGTTCATGTGACTATGGTGAGGAAATTGCCATAGTAATTCGACAATGCTCGGGGCCTGTATATTTAACCCATGGACTCTGAAAATGCTGTCCGGAATTTTGGGGGTACCGGTACTGGTACTGGTACAAAATGACTACAGGAGTAGAAGCGCTATGACTCACACTCAACTGTGGATTTATTAATTCATCACTAGTATGATTGAGATTCGCTATTTATGACGACTGAAAAATTGTTTGATATCGGAGTCTTTGGAGTCACATCCATGAGTGTTTCTTCCTCAAATTCATAACCCCGGTAAATTGATTGCTTTCACATGTTGCAGGTGCTCAAAACACTACGATTGCGAAAGCTGCCTTGAAACTTATAAATGTGGATGGTGCAGTGATACGAAGAATCCTTTGATCGTAATATATTCTTCTTGTTTGAGTGTTTGAGATAGCACCACCTCGTTTTTATGTAATGATATAATCATACCCATTACCTACGAAGTCCCACATTACCAGATGGTGTTTTCAGGCGATCGGGTGTGTATGTCATTGCTCATTATTGCTCCATTGCAATAAAATTTCAATAAAATCTGTTCTAATTAGCAATTGCAGTTCAGTTAATAATCCATAAGGGCAAATATTCTTCTCTTCTCTCTCTAGCCGCTGCTATAGTCTATATCTCTGTCAGGTAGTTATTGTTACTGACACTTAGAATATCTCGAGCAGCGCTATCAACTAGAAATTTGCCCGCACCAACGCTCATTGCTCAATTGTCTTACACTTGTTTGCAATTGGCCAGGGCTATTGTACCAAAGGGAACTTTTTCAATCCTTCCGTCACTTGCAACGCTGCGTTTCTACCCAATGCTACGAATCCTGTCGAGGAATTTGTGTGGAGCTACAGTTCATGCCCAGATGTTGATGAGTGCGTTCTTCAAGGTATGTTTTGGTTTTTGTGTCTGAATTTCTGACTCGTCTTCAACTCTTCATATCTTCGCTAGGTCTATCGAACTGGTCCGATAGCAATATGAATGGGATTTGAGATCAGTCATTGCAATTTAATACTGTATATAGAAATTATCTCCCAGACAAGTATTTTTACATTGAATACTACCTACTTCTTTACTACGAATATATAATTATAAATCTTATATTATGTTGTATCTCTATAGGTATATACAACTTTTAGCCCTAGCTAAAATTAAAATACATTTTCGTTGAAAATGTTGCCNCTTCAATATTAACTGTGAATGACAAATCGCTTTTCTTCCTAGAATGGCCACGGGGAAACCCTCTGAATAGATGCCACAAAAATGCAAGATGCATAAACACGTATGGATCGTATAAGTGCGAGTGTCGTAGGGGCTTCGCGGGCAACGGTTTCGATTGTGAGAAAAGCTGCTTCGCTAACTGCGGTAACGGCACGTGCAGGTGCGCGAGTATTNAANTAACGAGAATTTNATTTTATTTATTTTATACTTTTTACTTTCCAGCGGCCCGCCTACATTTGAATGTGTTTGCAATCTTGGATACACGTCTACTGATTCTGACTCNGANTCTGTGTGCGATGTCGATTGCGGCTGTAACTATTTGAGTGTATGCTCGAGNGGACCAGGTATTCTAATCANTNCTTGCTTAAGNTNCATNGTTNANCGATACTTCTTTGCNAGGTAATTGCGANCTTTGCCAGTTCAACTCGACGGGACATGATTGCGGCGAATGCGTGACTGGGTTTTATCACGCGCCCGATAAAAGTGCTTGNTGGCCGTGCGAATGCAACGGGCACGGAATTTCTGCTTNTGGACTTTGTGACCAGGACACGGGCACTTGCTTCTGTCAGGATCACACCAAAGGAAAACACTGTGAGAATTGCGAGATCGGATACTATGGGAATCCCNNGTAAGCGATNACTGTGAAATTTAAGATAAATATTCAACTNTTTCAACATCNCAGNTGTACAGTACATTCTTAGCTTTNNTGNGATCTNGTAAAATGTCCTGTAGACCAGTGGTTCTCAACCTTTTTGACCTCGCGGACCGGTAAAACTTCAAAACAATTGTCGCAGACCGGTGAACCTTCAAAAATGGAAATTAACCCAAGTTTAATTACGACATGCATGCAACTCAAATGTGATATTGTAAACTTCGTTTAATGCTGCTCATTGACAGTACATATTCATGCGTGATTCTGTTGAAGTTTCCGCAAGGCGAAGCTCGCAAAGTCCTGTTAAAGACCATTAATTTGATCGTGGTTGTTCGGAATCCTTTGAAATNATCAGACCCTATTATACTGCTAGTATCACTTGATTGCAATGTTGAAATTTGATCACGTTTGTTTAAAAGTCTACGGCAGCTTTCACATATAACTNGTCTGAAACGAGTTGTAGGCTACCTTTAAACAGTTTCGTACAACACTTGCACAATTGTGACATGCGCTCAAAGTAGACCATGGAATCTCTATTACAACACNATGCAGAAATATGCGTTCCAAACTTCTCGCTCAATTTNTTGTTTGANGTTTTATTTCTCTAATTAATGGACAAGCGTACGTCTTCCCGCATTTTGGAATTGAGATACAAAATTATAGTACATGTCGCGGAGCGGAGATCCTTCCTCATGGCACTAGTCGCAGTGCGTTTCGGCTAAAACACATACTCTTGCTCTCTTCGAAGCTGCTCGCAGCTCTCTTTTTGTCTTTTTAGCAATGGACGTAGCATTTCCATGCGTTAGAATTCTTTCATCAGGTTGTAATGCGCCTTTCGAGATGTTCTTGCCTTCCGACATTCCTTCATCAGCAATCACGACTCCTTCAGGCAATATCTGCTTCGTTTCTGTCTGCAATGCCATCATTTCGTTGTGTCTCATCATTCGCGTTTTCTGGAAGAGACTTTGGTAATTAGGCTCTGTCATATGCATAAGCTCTTCACACATTCTGACGTCTTCCCATTGTTCAGGATCATTTTGTATTTTCATATGCTTGTATCTTTCAAAAGCTGCCAACGTTTCCNCGTCTAGTTTGATAGACGAGTGAGATTTCTCCCGTAGCCTTCGGTGGTATCGTTTTCGAGCTCTCTGTGACAGTTTCGTTTTGTCTACGGTTTCAGTAGCCTGTACTTTTCTAACATCAGCATTTATTGATGGCTGAATATTCACTTTTCTTTCGGGCGTTATTCTCCCATTCGGCGATGCTTTTCTTGTCAAAATCTGTTCCATAAGTGGTGGAGACTTGTNCAGTTCGGCTGCAGCTGTCATACCTCTTGTCAGTAGCACTCTTCTGTTACCAAATGGGTAGCACATGACATTGTATAGTTAGGCGATAACCGTTCAGCCACCTCCTTCCTTGAATACCGATGGATATTGTGTACCAGGCACTGCATAACNAGACAAGAACAGGCAATAACATCCTTCCTTGAACATGATTGGATATCATGTACCGTTGTTTCAGATTCCGTGTCAACTAACCTATTACATCAATCTGTTTTACTTGTACCGTTGTTNTANCTTCCATNTCAACCTAACATATCATATCAATCTGTTTTCCATGTACCGTTGNTTTAAATTCCNNGNCAAATAATGTATCATACAANCTGCTTTACATCTCANGATTTCAATTCGCACACTCTATGTCATAAGCCAGGCGGTTGAGAACCACTGCTGTAGATTTAATATTGCAAAATTGTATTTCTCGGCTTGCGGTTTGCAAAGCAATATGCTCAAACTACTTTTGGGTATTTGCTATTTGCTGTTTCAATATAGAAAAATGTCTGTTGTTTAATCCTTATTTTACTGCTCTCTCTCTCCGAGTCAAGCCATCCAAGGAATATTGTCTGATTCAGGGNTGGGTAATTATTTTCCTCTGAAGGCCAAATGAGAAGTAGAAAGTAAGTTGGCTGGCCGAGTGAAAAATTTTAAGCTATATTTTACAGCGTATTTTAATTTTATTTCTAAATTACATTGTTATTAATGCTGCTCAGTGAATGTGTTGATGTTAGGCAGGGGCTCTGTGCCATGGGCCGCAGGCTGCTAAGAGGCGGCAAAATAGGCATCCTTTATTTTTTTAATCAACACTACAGAAGTAGTGAAAAAGCTGGGTGATGCAGAGTCGAGACGAAGTGATGACCGTTTTTTTAGTCAACACAACAATATTTCCAGTAAATATAAAACTTTCAAAATTTAGGCGGCATTTTGAACAAAAGCCTTGGGCGGCAGCAAATTCTACTACGTGACTGATGTTAGGTAATGAGGAAGTGGCGATTAATTGGAAAATGATCTATTTGTCGTCATGACTCGAAGCAATGTTGAACATGATACTATTTTAACTCTATCTAAACCCCTCTCCACGTTCTTCTGTTAAGACACTAAAACAGTGGTTCTCAAACCTTTTTAGGCACTCTATCCATTATGATAGTGAAAACTTTCGAGTATATCATGATATCACAAAATAGAAAAGACCAACGGATGGCAATCCCAACGGATGGGTTGTTGGCATGGAAGGTTATGGCTGATGATGAGAGAATTCTGAAATATCAAAGTCGGACAATACACATATCCATAACTATTTTACCATAAACTCGGGGTTAATCGGCACCTTGTCTAAGTCTGGTCTAATTGATCACGATATGATTTAAATTTCCTGTGATTGTTTCGCATCAAAATATAGGCAGTTGCCGAGTGACGCTAACATGGAAGTTCCAATTCAAAATTTCAAACACTGGATTCGGGACTNACAAATACGTAATTTCACATCCTACCCTCAGTAATGACACAGTCATTAGATTTTGGTAATCACTATTTTGTCATGTATTTGAAATTAATCGATTATGTCCTTGTCAGAGAATGGGAAACTTCGTTCACTGACGGCACAAAGCAATGATCCATTTTCAAAGAATTTAATCATCTGAATTAAAAATTTGTCGACGAAGCACAAGTAGCCACGTCGACGTAGCTTTTTGTTATCTTTGAGCAATATAGTACTGANTTGCATCGGTTCATAATTAAAAATTTTATGAACTAATGCCAAAACAAGTACATTTCTTAATGCTACAGAGACGGCGGCGCCTGCTACAGAACATGTGACGGAAGACTCGAAATTCGCGAAAGTACTGGGTTTATAGGATCTTGGATGCCGCCCGGCAATGCTGGGTCTATGCTGCGATTGAAAAACGATGATGTTGTTCGCAATTGCGAATGGACGATCGTACCTGATACGCCGGGCGTTATCAAGATTACTTTCGAGAAAAACTCGTCGCTGCCCTGCCACGTACGTAAAATATTCTACTTAGTTGCGATCGTAACTTGATTTGTCCCTTTTTTAGTCCGACCGTGTGCAAGTGTACGAAGGTGACAGGCGATCTGATTCGTTTGATATAATCGGCGAAGTGTGCGGGACTGGATGGAGTGACGACGTCACAATTTTAGCCACTTCAGGTTAGTGGCAATTCCGTAATATCTTAATTTCATAAAAGGAATCACTGTTCAGTGATAAGTGGTAACTACTTATTCACAGTTGGTCAGTAATGAAATACTTATAATTTTAAGAACATCCAGATAGATTTTTCTTTCTCACGCTCCTTGCTCACGTGAATATGTTCTGAGACTGATTACACTTCTAGATTACAGATTTATAAGTCCAAATTTGTAAAGTGTCAAGTAGTTGGAGGATGCATCACTTTAAGGATGGAATTGTGATAAAAACCAGGCAGAACTGCTGATTATTACAGTAATTGTATAAATTTTCTAAAATTCCACCTATTCATAGGGTCATTTTGCATCGGTCGCCAAGTCACACTCTGCAATTCAAAAATATTGACCCCTAATTACATCATAAAAGTACGTGATCCCACGAACGAATCGAACTTTTTGAAATTTTAAATCTAATTTAAAACTACGCTAGGACGGCCAAGACAGACATTTCATTAACTTCGAAGAATAGTAAAGTCCCCACATTATTGGTGTTCCGTCTATCAGTCCTGGTACTTGAAAAAATTGTGCCGAAAACTGTTAGGACCGAGGAAAATTACGATATTATGGACTCGAGCCATTCTACATCACTCTAGCAGAGTTGAAAAAAGTGGGTTGAACCGAATTGAACTCAAAACTGAACGGAGAACACAATGACTCAGACTTGAGTCACTACACTCTGACTCGCACTCGACCCTTTGTACTCGGACTTGACTCGGTGGTGAATTGAAAATGACTCGACTTGACTCGAGTCAAAACA
>ATSW01009625.1:0-10881 GCA_000444245.1 Botryllus schlosseri
AATAGAGCAAGTATTTACCTTAGAACAGTGGTTCTCAAACTTTTTAAGACACGCCCCCCTTATGCTGGTAAAAGATTTTGCGCCCCAACCGCAACCAGGATGCTAGCTAACCTAACGGATAGTCTGGTGTCATGGAAGGTTACGATTGTGGATGAGAGATCTTTAAATATGAAAATCAGACTAAATACTGATCAAGAATGACGAGTTGTATGTTAATCGCGCGAAGCGCGAAAAAAAATTTCAGTTGAGCTCAGCTTCGCGCCCCCCTTCAGATGCTTTCACGCCCCCAATGGGTGCTCGCCCTCAGTTTGACAACCACTGCCTTTGGATTATCAGGGTGAAATATACTAAGAACAAGTTTATTCAAGTTCCTGCATTAATTCGATTTTAGTACGCATTTTATCATTATTTTTAGCAAGTTTCTTTCGACTCTCGCGGGCCGCACAGATCGTCGTTGCGGGCCGTAGTTTGCCCACCCTGTTCTACGCTATTTTCTTCAAATTGAAAAGTTTTCACTCCAATAACTGGGCATTTGCGATGTGGAACTAAACCAAATTTGAAGTGCAGTGTCATTTTAAGGCAATGTAACAATTTCATTTTTCACTCCAACCCAATTTTCCAGTGAATGAATAGCGTCTTTATTTCAGCTGATGGATCTGCAGGACAAGCGACTAACGGAAGTGCAAAAACAACAGCAGGACATTGTCACGCAACTCAGCGACGTGGAGAGGCAGGTCTGTGGAATGGTGATAGCAGCTATGTAATCAACAAGTAGAAGAAGTGACTTAAAAATCTACCCGACTAGAGGTAGTGCTTTTCACAGCCTAAAAGGTCTTCTTGTAGAAGTTCTTTCCAATTGTCTACTAATTGCTGACGATTACCCCTGACGAGTGTCAGCCGAAAATATTCAGCTGTTCTGAGTTAGATTATAATTAGAATTATAGCAATACATTTTTTTCAAGTTTGACTGAAATTTGAATCAGAGCTTCCTAAGTCTTATCCAAATTAGAATACCATTAGAATTACAGCTTTACCGGTTTTTCAAAATTAGATTAGAATTAGAACTACTGAATTGGCGGAAAACTTTGAAACTGAATCAAGTTTGGTTCGTTGCAAATCAGAGATTATTAGATTTACTGGATTTAATGCTGAAAGTAAGAGAAAAAATCTTTCGAAGAAAGTAAAAACCAAGTAATTTATCTTAAAACTGAAAAGTAGTTAGAGTAGAAATGAATTAGTCTAAAATCATGACCGTGTGGGGAATAAGGTATTTCATTAGCTCACAAAAAACGTCTGCAATCAAATAATATATACATATTTTTATAAACCCCAATATTTCAAAGTCAAATTCTTTACTAGTTGCTGACTATTATCCCTGGCGAATGTCAGCCGAAATTATTCGGGTTATTTCAATGTGATCATCGTGGCTGTTCAAAAATATCTTTTTTTTTCAAATTTTGCTGACTACTTGATAACATTGTCAGGTTGCCTAAAAAAAAACACAGAAAACCAAATTTGGCTCAATTCCAACTTCTAGGAGCATAGTTCTGAGAGAAAAAATTTCTGATTTATTAAATAAAATAAATATAAGCATTTTTCAAACTTTACTGGGTACCGCGCGGAAGTGATTGGCTGTTTAGAAAGATGATTTGCGAAAAATTTGGCTCAATTCGAACCAGTAGAAGCAAAATTATTGCAGTATAAACTTTTGTGTTTAAAATACTAGTATTTACGGTGGCTAGATTTATAATAAATAATGAAAGAATTTGCCACCGTCAATACTGTTTTTTTGAAATCTGAAATATTCTATATCTATAATTTCGCTTCTGCTGGTCGGAATTGAACCAGATTTTACAAAAATCCTTTTTCTAGACAACCCAACAATTCTGCCGGGTAGTCTGTAAAATATGAAAAAAAATATTTACAGCAGTGCTTCTACAAGCTGTAATTGAGGCAAATTCGGTTTGCTGCGTTTTTTAGGCAACCTAACAATTCCATCAAGTAGCCGGTGAAATTTGAAAAGAAAAGCCCGAATGAATGAAGTCTGTACCTCCAAAAAGTTCTTAAAAACATTTCTTACCCGCAGAGAGGCGACAATATCGTCCAGATATTCAAGCAGCAGTCGGACAAAGTCTCTCACATTTTCGACATCCGACAAGCCGAGTATTATCAAAAGCGCGGCCACAGCACGATCAACTCTCTGACATACTCGCACGACGGGACCAACGACGGTGATTACAATACAAAGCTATGAGCCTGCCTTTTCCTATATGCCTGCGGGAATGAGTTAACGCCTATTTTCGACCTCGAATGGACGCTAATCGATCACGATATTACTTCTTTTCAGACACTTGCCCAAAGTGTAACACTCTGTGAATACGGAATGTCTGTTGCGACCAGGGCTGGGCAGAATTGAGCGCATAGTGACTCGGTAATGAGTCGAGTTGTCTGGTATCACTTAAATTTCGAATAGGTACCTTTTATACGATCACAAAGAATATAATGCCAATTCTACATCACATTGAAGATCGTTTGCTGTTTTTTCGGACAAACCTATTTCATGGCACTTTGTGACGACATACTTGAGCAACTAAAAAATTTGCAGCTTTTCCTAATTTGATTAATATTAGAATTATAGCTACTGCGATAAGAACAATCGAGGTTTCGATACTGCCACAATGAAAAATACTATTGAAACCATAAATCTCGATGATAAATTGACTTTTAGTGGCAAAAAGTCTGTTATTTCAGTACTGGAAAAAATTATGACTCGAGTCATTGAAATTAATACTAGATTACTCGGATCATTGCGCTCAGCCTTGGTTGCGACTCGATTTCAGATTGAGACTGCACAAGTCCACATGACTCTATTATTTGACTGTATTTTTATTCAGTTTTCCTAAACTATCCATTCCTAGCCTGTGTTCGTTTTACGCTCTGGACTCGTCGAAAGACTGATTTTTCTCAATTTCTCTTCAATATTCTCGGTTCTCATGGCAGTATTCGAATCTGTTTTTATCATTTATGTTCGTTCCGTAGCCGCGTGAATATAATGGATTGTGTTTTATGTTCGGTGTAAATTTAACGTCGAATTCACTACCTACGTAGAACTCGTTACTTGATAACCATGAAGTATCAATGTTAGAGTCCGACCCATATCGTATTTTCAGGTATATTTAACCGATATTCAAAAGATACGAAGTCTAGTTTAAGGCGCATTTCCAAAACTTGACAGCATTTATTCTAACGGGGTTGTTCAAAAATAACTTTTTTCTCTGGATTCCGGGGATTCACTGATTGTCAGGTTGTCAAAAAAAGACACTGCACACCAATTTGGCTCGATTTCAACTGGTAGGTATGAACGCGCTGGAGCTTGTGTCTAGAATTCATTATGAAAATATTAATAAGATTTTTTCAAATTTTGCTGTCGACCCCGTGAAATCGTTGAGTTGTCTACAAAAACGACGCAAAACAAATTTGACGCGATTTCGACCCGTAGAAGCGAAGTGATTTGAGTTTTTTCAGGCTATTTTTGCGAATCCAAAATTTTCAAGTGCAATCACTTCGCTTCTACCGGTTGGAAGTAAGCAAAAATTGGTAAGCATCGTTCTTTTGAAGAAATTTCATGGGGTTGACAGTAAAATTTGAAAAAAAAAATTCAAAATTTTCAAAGTCCTGTTCAAATCTTCCGGTTGGAATTCAGCCAAATTTGGTGTGCAGCGTTTTTTAGGCACATAACAAGTTAATCGGTGAAAACTGGAATACGTACAAAAAGGTTATTTTGGAACAACCCTAGTACATGTGTATACCCATTGCTATGCTTGAACATGAAATAAACTAGAAATCTGGAAACCGTTTTCTACCAGTCAACNGATCCCNATATTTCTTTCAAAAATGTGATATCGTCTCGAACTCTTGATANNATTGGACACCNGTAATTGGTCGGGCTCTGATCAACNCATANGTTGCACTACATGCTATTGTNAAGCAACCCACCTAACTGATCATTCACTATCATCAATCCNGTTGTAAATACATCTCTTTACCATTTCATCACNAAATATATATANNAATTTCTNTATACATACATCAATATATATCTTCACAAAGCACTGACAATGTAGCAATTGCAGTTGGACATNNATATTATTTATTTCNTCATGTTTAGNGTGAGGAGAATNTATATATTTTTCCTNCGTAGAAACATATCACTGAGCACGGGTCTCACCAGATTCANCCCATTTGAACCCNACGTGAACACGAATTAGTCCAACAAGTGCCAATANTTCNCACAAAACCCAAATGTTAGATTCNGTGCAATTACAAACTTCAATCCTAGCAGTCTGNGTTNGAGGNTTTCTNAACCACGACATTCCCCTGCTTGATAGAACAACCGATTNCGTGAGTTGTGTTACATCACAATGTCNTTTCGATGATCATGTTTGNAAGTTTTTGTTTCTGCTTTTATTGTGTTGATGACGGAGAGCTTGCAATTTTTTTNGTTTCGCAACTGTATGGCTTTGTTATGAACGGAATAAATGGGAGATGTGGAGAATGTTGATTTTGGCATGAATCCTCGGGGTNTCATTATTTACGCAGTTTTTATATCGACAGGGAAGTGTTGTGTGCGGCACAGGCGCCTTGGGTTAGCGATTTGATNGAGATTCAATNGTTTTGAGCNGAATTAAAAACAAGANAATTCTGATTACATTAATCACAGCAAAATGCCTGATANCTAATNCTAGTCTAATTTAGGGTTACCATATTTTGGAAATCTGAAAAGAGGACACTTTCAGAAATTTTCAGNCTTGCAATACCGGAGGAAAATCCTGAAAAATGGTAAACTTGTTCCACTTCGTGGTCGGTTGACTAAAATAAAATAGGTCAGCTTTCCGGCTCNGTGCTGATTTACTGTATCTCAGTNCAATTTGGCCCTATATTTAACCAAAACTCTCNAAAAGGGGGACAAAATCTAAAAAAAGAGGGAATTTGGGCGTCCTCNGAGGACACTTTCGAAAAACAGGAGAAATCCTCTTAAAAGNGGACGTATAGTAACCCTAATCTAATTTGTGAAATGTTTCTATNNTCTCNTTTTCATTCTAATGTNATTTCTGGCTTTCCTGAAAATGCTACAGGAGATCTGTATANTGAGAAGGGAACCAAGCTTGCTTTACAGAAATTTGTCATNGTTGTGCTCATGACAGTCATGGGAATGAACTTTGATATNATAATTNTGAACTTGAATTTTTGTTNTATTTCTTNCCAACTCGGAATTGAACTCAATTTTTGCAAAATCAGTAATTTTAATTCTAGTCTCATTTGAAAAAAACACTAGCTATAAATTAAATTTNAAAAGTACAGAACTTTATATATCGTATGTATAAATAGTTGGTTTGGTAGCGATAATTCTAATCCNCTTGAAAATACNACCGAACTATTTGTTNAGAAACNAGCCAAGCTTGCTGTATAGACATTAGCAATTCTCTTGCTTAAGAAANTGNGCTTCGATTTNATACNNTTTTTGTTGTATATNTTTCTAATTTGGAATCTGATTAAATTTCCAAGGTTTTGCGAATCCAGTAATTCTAATTCTGANCTCTTTCGGGAAAAAATGTGTGNCAATANTTTGAATTGAANTTGATTTTTGTTGTATATCTTTCTGATTCCGAATTTATTTCAATTTTCCAAGTTCAATNATACTGATCTATTTTAGGAAAAATGTTTAGCTATCCCAACTCCCAATTCAAATCGAATTTGTAAAATCTGGGAATTTTCTAGTTGAGAGTTTTCTACTTTCTAGCTCTGTTTGAGGGCAGCAAGTGTCTCAGTGGAGCTACTTGANAGAGAATCTAGGATTCAGGAGTATTTGTGACTAGAACAAATGGTATCCCTGAAGCAAGGGTNGATTCNTTTTGGGTTATTTTTTTCAACAGTAGCCTGTCAAATTATCAATGATTCATCATTACNAAACACGACAAGAATGTNATTCAATAAAAAGATATGAAGGTGTTGAAACACACTACTGAGTTCAATGCNTCTTTGTTTCATGACAGATATGCATGTCGGGCGTACAACGGTGTGCCATTTGCAAGTCTATGAATGTGAAATATCTCGACGCTCTTCAACTGGAAAGCTGCGTTCTNGCACTCAAAGTTGAATNGAATGGGTTCACTAGACTGCGCGATATGCAGTAACAATGAACATGCATGCCNTNTCGGAGCTACTCTTGGAGTNACAGTATTATCACAAACATGCAGTATCAGTATTTACCGGTCTGACAAGTTCTAGAACGAGATTTAAACGAANTGATCTGAATTTGTCGCTCATCCTGCTATCAGTAGCGGACAAGGAAATATCAAAACACAACACTGTGTCATCACTGCTGTTGGAAAGCAGTTCTTGTGACTTAGTAGTGGGATTAGTTTCTAAACTCGAATTATTCGCTCGNGAGGGAAATATATACGTGTTGAGATGATAAAATAAAGTGTTTGATTCAATTTTTCAAGTGTTCCATGGCAGGGTATGTCTAGTGGCAGAGTTTTTCTCGTCTGATCACCCGCCGGATAGTCGTTTTGGCTTTTGTAATCCATTTTTAAGAAGCGATATTTCTAATATTTGCATGCTGCTGCTGTAAGTTGATACCATTGATATCAACTCTGCAATAACAAGGCATAGTTTTGACTTGATCTGAAATGCATATCGAATCAAATGATCTTGTGAAGAGTCATATAATGCTCTTCCTAATTCTGTTTGTGTTCATCTTAGATAATAATTCCTGTTCTTTCATTAAATTTGTGTGCTTTCGATAAAATGGTAGCAACATGCGATGAGTTATCAAATACTGCATGAAAAACACTTTGACCATGCCAATTTTATGGGTTATGAACACTTATGCTTCCATGATTTTCACAAATCAATGGTAGGACGGTGGTAGTGTTTTTCAGATNTTNTAATGATGTAATTTTCANTTATTTTGCAATTGTGTTTTTGTTATTTGTGCTGTTTGGTTGTATATGCAGAGTCGGTCAGCATCTAAATACTTACACCTGTGGGTGTTCCACAGTATAGGCCTTTTCCAACTTTTTATGCTTATAGTCCTAATTTCAGAAACAGAAATATCAATCGCTAATGCAGATTTATAGCCTTGAAACATAAATCTCGACCACTAATTTGGATTTAGAAATGCATAAATAACTGTCCCAGTGCAAATATCAATAGTCATGATTTTGTCTGAGAATCCATTCAGTAGAAAATGGTTTTCAAATCAATATATATAGTTTTGTTCATAAGATAGTATACAGGTAATATGGCAATTGCTGAATACCATTCCACGCCATTCCGGTTTTCATCATGATGTGATGGAGACGTATTTTGATCACCTGCAATTGAGTGATGAAATTCTATGACGTCTCATTCCATGATATTTTTCACACTGCATGCTTGAGCACGAGTAGATTTGACATGTCTTCAAAATGACACATTTCTATTCTATTTCAATGGCAAAAATGACCAACCTACTCTGCATATAGGTGCTGAATTCGTCTTTTTAATTTGCAGTGTGGTGTGAATATGATTATGATTTGTGATTAATATTATTTACAAAATTAACCCTATAAACTGGAGCCATGGCGGGCCCTCACGATAAGAAGTTGGAGCCGATTGAGGTGCCAGGCAGACTGCGCATGATTGGAGACAGATTTATTATATGGCCGAAGTCAGAGGTCGATGTAAGTATAAACGAAATTAATAGCCTTCATAGATCTGTTCTGAAGGCTTCTGGGCCCCCGTGATATTTCTGGGAGAAATAAGTTGAACACGCACCTGATTTTTCAAGTTCACCATATTACGGGTATTGTTAATTATTGCCAAGGCTTGCGAATTTGTAATTAGGGTTGGGCTACCGACTATCACAGTGGCGTTGAATTTCATGTGTAATATTACTTAATATCATATATATAGCATATATAATATCACTTTGACCAGCATATATGCTTCGCATGTGCTGGTGACTATATCTTGCTCTTCTATGCAGAATGTCAAACTAGTTGAACATCACATTCACAAATCTCAGCATTTATCCATTCTAGAACTATTTTAATGTCTGGAAGTCATTGAAATTTGTTGAAAGCCTTTCCTGCTCACACTTCTCTCCTGTAGGATGTTATGACTTATGGCGCCATTTAATTGTCTGTGATGATATTGCAGACTGAACTAACTGTTATTATACAATTGAATAATATATTGATATTGAAATAAACCCAAATATTTTCTGCTGACACTCGTCAGGGGTAATCGTCAGCAACTAGAAGAGAATTAAAAATAACATCGTATCACCTATCTTATCACCTGTTATTAGACTTACAAAGTTCTCTTTTACTTGACATCATATTTCCCCATCAATACCCCACAATCTTCACCTTTTTTTCTCGTCACCCAGGATTCGATTGTCCCGACTCCCGTTACTCTGAAAATTGACCCAAAAGGCTACATCGTGTACTGGCAGGAACCGAACAAGGTGAGACCCTATCCTTTAGTTATCTATTTTGGACTTTTTGAAATTTGGATTTGCTTATTTGTCAGGACACCGAGTCTTTGGAAATCTCGTCGATTCGCGACACGAGGATTGGAAAATATGCGAGAGTTCCAAAAGTGAGTCCTTGTGGTAGGAATTTGTATTTCTGAACCCGAATTAAATTTGTGCTTTGCACCGATACCGATCAGAGATAATTAATTATTTTATAAGATTGAATGAATGATGTATTACATGGTCCATGATCTGTTATTTCCCCGTTGGCAGAAATTCACACATTTTTGCTCTGATGTAAAAACAAAGATATGGTCACGGTGAAATCAAATTTTGAGAACAATTTTTCCAATTTATAGAATATCAAGTTTTTGTAAAATGCTCTCTTTTTTCGGTCGTATTGATCTTTATCACATTGTTTCAATGTTAATCGCAGCTACGATATGACCGAAAAAAAATGAAAACTTTACATTAATTTTTTCAAAATGTGTAAAATGAACATCAGCTACTTTGATTCCAAAGCGACGATATGTCGGTTTGCACCTACATTTATGTAAACCATTATTAATTCTAAGGATCTGTTAGAGATTTTGCAGCTGAAGGACCCTCTATAAATTCATCTAACCGCATTTTATTATTAAATTTAATTATTGTTTAATTTGTATGCAATCACAGTCGGAGAGATGGGAGAAAGTGCTTCAGATTATGGTGAGAGCTTTTCCGCGAAAACATAACTTATTTATGCTGGCTTATTCGCATTACTGCAGGACCCGCAGATTCGTGAGGTAGCCGGCAACACAAATATTCCTTTGGAGTCGAAATGCTTGACAATCGTGTCTGGGATGAAATTCAGCGAACCGCAATTCATAAATTTCATAGCGGTTGGAAAAAAGCCTCTGGCCGTTGTCAAGGTGACTACAGGACAGTAAACGAGTTACATAGGAATGAATCTGTGTTCCGGCTTGGACCAATTTTAAAACTTCTGTCCAATGAGATTTATTTATTGTGGCATCTATACCTGTTCCATATCCGTCATGGTATAGGAGTTGATGCTGTCAAAACTAAATAATAAAGCCCTGTCACTTTACAATTGTTAAAATGAATACTAGTCACCCCGTCAAGATTACAGGACCTCGATCTGACAAATCAACCTCAACACGTGCGTCCTTCATTTTCATCACTAGTCGTTTTATCCTATCCCATATTTCTTTCCATCCAGTGTACATGCCTCTTATTTACACCGCTTAGGCCAAGGTGGGTGTCTGATTTCAAAGACCACTCCAAGTCGTTTTGACACCTTCCCATCTTTTAATTGTATCACAGTCTTGTGTGTTTTGAAATGTTCAAATTAATAACAAACTGATACTGATTGATAATTTACCGATAATTTTAACCTGAATTTTAATCTGAACTTAACTAAAAGAACACCAACAATAATACAAGCTAATTCCAACCTTAATCATAACCCCAACCCTAATCGTAACACAAGCCAACCTTAATCGAACTACCCCTGAGTATAAGACCAGCTAACCTGAATTTGCTCCTAGGCTCAACCATAGCTTGGGTTAGGAGTGAGGTTAGCTTGTGGAATCGTTATTGTTGGGTAAAGTCAAATTAGGGGTGGTGGTTAGGATTTAAACGATTGATCCTGAGCTACATGTGTTTTGTGATATTACAAAAACACCAGATAGGTATTTGTTGCGACAGTTCAGCATCCTATTCTATATAAATGATTCTATAAATGACAGTGCTCACACCATTCCAAACATACATCCATTCGAATTTACTAGTTACTGGCTTACTGGTCACTAAACAGACCTTAACAACGTTCAAAAAACACACATCAAAGCAACGTCAATGATGTTGCTATGTTGTTCCAAAAAATTGGTTCAGATCTGATTGAAATCAAATTTCTTTGGTAGATGTGGGCTGATTTTTTGTTCGAGTCGGCACACCATCCCCTGACTGCTGACATGTCTGTCGAGAGATCAATTGAGAAGATGTGAGTTCCTTTTGTAGCAGATGTCGTTAAATGAGCATGACAGTGTGTTCCTCCCAATTTCAAAATTAGATACTCGAAAATGATCTACGAAACGAACCAGCTCGGAAAAGTACCGGTCAAGAAGTGGGTGGAAAATCTTTACTTTGTGATTTAGTCTGTGAATTTTCTGCTTTGTTTGGTAGGTGCATCAAAATGCTCGGTGGAAATCACGGTCGAACTACGAATGCATTTCATAGCGTTGGACTCACCTCTAAAGGAAAGGTCAGCCTGACTATTGCAGGGTTGTTATGACTAGAGCAGTGGTTCCCAACCTTTTTCCACCCGCGTACCATTTCGAGGTTTTATGTAGTGCTCG
>ATSW01009626.1:0-12991 GCA_000444245.1 Botryllus schlosseri
AATGCGTTTTCTTGTATTCAGTCCTGATCATATGGTAGTTGTTCTTCGTTGACGCGCGTGTGCTGTACTTATGCGCTTTTGTCTCCGAGGTGAAGCAGTCGTTGAAATTTGAGGGACATTGACCGCAATGGAACTGATACAAGCAATTTCTACCGAATGAATACCAGTCAGCCCTCAAGATTACCGGACCACGACCTGATCTATCGACCTCGCCTTCCGCCCGCCACCTCATTTTGTCGCTAGTCTTTTTTTTAATGATATTCTTTTCATTCAGTGTGCACTGTGCATGTGCATGCCTACTAACTACAAGTCTTTTCAACACCTTCCTATCTTTCCACTAAATCGCAATCTTCGCATTCAAGTCTTAATACAAGCAATTTATACTCAATCAATACTATAGTCTAGTCAGCCCTCTAGTTCACCGGACTTCGATCTGACATCGTCCAAATATCATATGATATAGTCCGAAAAGATCATCGCTCTATTAGCCGGACCTGACGCATGGAACAGTATCCCGTCGGCCATCCGACAGTCGACGAGCATGTCCACATTCAAGTCAAAACACAAGCAATTTCTACTAAATAGAATAGATACTAGTCCGTCCTCAAGAATACTGGACCACGATCCGACATATCGATGTCGCCTTACGTGACATGCCCCCTCATTATTTGTCGCTTGCTTTTCTATACTATCTTCTTGTACTTTTCATTCAGTGTGCATGCCTCCTCTTTACATCGCCTAGGCCTAGGGGGTGTCTGATTTCAAGGCTACTCAAGTCGTTTCGCCACCTTCCTACCTTTTCATTGTATAGCAATCTTGAGGTGTTTTAAAATGATGAAATTATTAGCAATAAACTGATACTGAACTGAATATGAAAAGATTTCAATTAACAAGCTCGTAGTAAAAACGAAACCAAAGTTTTATTGGAAAGGATTGAACGCAAAATATGAAAACAATAATACTGCGTATTATAAACGAGTGTTTTGTGTAAATTTGGGGAAGACTCGATGTGGATTTTGCGACATCGACTGGCTCTGAAGTAGGGCTTGGCAAAATTGAGTGCCTGAGTGATTCGAGTATCACTCAATATGATATCACAAGAGTATGAATGTGTAAAGTTACTTTGAGGCAACCACAAAGAATGTAATGCCAGTTCTACGTGACATGAAAGATAATTTGGTCTTTTTTCGACCATACCTATTTCATTGCACTTCGGGACGATGTTGTGTGTTGATCACGATTTTACAGATATGTCGTTTCCACTAATGTGGAAGTTTTGCACTGCATGTTTCGTCTACTACAATATGATCAATCGAGATTTACAGCTTTCCACAGCGTAAAAAATAACGAATCTATAAGTCTCGTTGATGAATTTAACCTTAGTGACGAGGAGTTTATCATTTTAGAACTTGAAAAATACTTTTTCAGTACCCGACTCGAATCATTGTGTCCAGCCCTGCTCGGGAGCTATCAGCCTTGCTTTAAACTAAGAGTAGACTCTATGAAAACATAAACATCACATGAAAAAAAATTACGATCATTACGAAAATCATGGGGTGTCATTGGTCCTCTCGGGTAGATTTCCCCCAGCGGCAAGAATCAGACTCGTTGGGCTGCTGGCCCCTCCTAACGGTTGTATGTTGTGGGTCATGGCCGCAGGGTATGCGGCCACTTCTCGTTGTTTCAACAGCAGGCCTGAAATTCGAATGGTCATGATAAGTGGAAAAATTCATTTGCAATCCACAAAATCATTGAAATGAAGCCGAATATTTTCGACTGACACCCGTCAGGGGTAATCGTCAACAACTAGTTGAGAATTGGAACGAACATTGTATATCAACGATCGTATCTCAAGGGTTGATTGGACTTGCTTCGAGTTATTTTCTCAAAAAATTGGAAAATGACTCGACTTGTACCCAAGTAATTGCACATGACTCAAGAAATTCATACAACATCAGAAATTCTATATGGCTTGAGTCAGTCTTCTGTATAAGTAGCAATTCATTGAAAGGCAGTCCCAAAAAGTGTCTTTTACCTGTTTAAATAAACATGTTTAAAGTGAGAAAAATGAGTCTATTATGAATGCGAGGCGGTCGATATCACCTAAGACCTTCAGCAAAGTGAGTTGAACCTGACTTGAACTCGATAATGAACAGGGAACACGTTGACTCGGAATTGACTCGGTGTTAAATTGAAAATGACTCGTTTTGACTCGAGTGAAAAGTGTAAAGAAAGATTGACTTGCGACTCGGAGCCTTGGGACTTACAACACAACAGAGGAATCAAGCTCAATTTTTAGGTTCTACACAAACTAAGTTTGACTCGATTATACGAAATTTCATGCCAGTGATGTCATATTTGATGATACGATTGTTGATCAACAGTGTTCTTTCCCATTCCCTACTGACGACCAGCCATGATAAAATATTCGGGCTCATTTCAATATAAATATATTATTCATTTGCATATTGAAGCTCTGCACCTTCAAGAGTCTTCAAAGCAACAAACCTTGTCTTAAGATCGAAATCTCCCGCAAAATTTGGTCTTGCCGCTCGTGTTTGGGAAAAATGCCAGGATGGAGCAAGCGCTCGGCGGCTCCTGTTCCAGATTTGTGAGGGTGCGCCAATTCTGAAACGCACGCTGTCAATGTTATAACGAAAAAACAGTCTTGGATTGCCACAAAATTTTCAGATTGTGCAAGTTAAATTAGAATTACAGTTATTATAGACAACACAAATTTTCTCAAAATTAGATTAGAATTAATCTATTCGCAAACACTTGAAATTTGCATTATAATGCGGATTACAAAGAAATACAAATCAAGTTCAGTTCAAATCAAATCATAGTCGATCACAAATTCACCGTAACGGCAAGCTTGGCTCGTTTTGCANTGTNCAGTGAGATTCGGACAATTATATAATTCCACTTGATGATTAGACCAATCAGAGCGACATGCCAGTAATGTATAATCGCTACTCTAATTTGAGAAGTCCTTCNATANTCNCATTNTAGTCATGATCNNATGAAAATGATACAGTAGANGTTTGTAGTNCGAAACGAGATATTTTCCATTCTCATTTTTATACTGATTTGATAGGAACTGAACTTGATTTTTTTTGTATTTCTTTCAAATTTGGCATTTGATTCAATTTCCAAGTTTTTGGAAATTCAGTNATTTCTNNTCGAANTAGGAATTTNAACTTGAATATACTTTGNAAAAATGAACTATTTTCTAGTTCTGNCGCAGCATTTTGAGGAAAAGCAGAAATNAGGTCAGAACTANAATGNGAGCNTNGAANCATTTCAAAAAGTACNATTAGNAGTAGATTTCAAANATTTCGTTCTAATCAGTCCCTAATTCCACAACTAGAATNAAGTAGCTGTCCAAGTGNGTTTGAAATGGTACCAGAAGACTGTGGTCCGGTTCCTGGTCTCGACTGNGGTAGTGAAGGGTCCAGGACGGCCATGGTTCGACGATATTCCACAAAATCNTTGGTGCGAGGCACAGGAGACGCGTTTGTGTGTCTGTCCGACCTGCGGAACGANACACNCTTTTTAGTAGAGCTGGTCACAATTGTCAGCGTAAGCACTCAAGTAGAAGCAGCAAGTTTCAAACATGTCAAAACTACTTCAAGTGGACGAGTNNAGTTTTGAAAAGTATTCAAGCAAGTAACTTCGAGGTGTGTATTTGGTCGAAGGATCTCCTCTTCNAAGTTGGGGTTAGGGCTAGTGTAAGGGTNAANTTTCCCGTTAGCGTCACTGGGATTCACTGATTACATTGTTGTNTTGCCTAAAANAACGTTGCATACCAAATTTGGCTCGATTCCAACTTCTAGATATGTGAACGCACAGTAGTTTGAAAATTTAGAATTTATTACAAAAAGAGTCCAAAATTAATTATCAAATATTATTGTCAACCCCATGAAATTGTTATGCTGTCTAAATGAACGATGCTTAACCATTTTTCCTCACTCCCAACCGTTAGAAGTGAAGTTGTTGTGGTTTCACAAAAATAGCCTGGACTGTGGTAAATCCCAGAATGACGATTTGAAAACTCAAATCACTTCGCTTCTACGGGTTGGAATTGCGTTGAATTTATATCGCATCGTTTTTGTAGACAACTCAACAATTTCATGGGATTGAGACGAAAATTTGAATTTTTCTATTAATATATTCAAATTCTTCAAACTCGTGTGCGTTCACATCTAGCAGCTGGAATGGAGCCAGATTCGGTGTGCAGCGTTTTTCATTCAATTTCATCAGTGAATCCACGGAATCCAGAGAAAAGTAATTTTGTAACAGCCCTACACGGCATACAATCTAGGATTGCAGCAGCAGTGAAGTAGGTTTTTCTTACTTGCACCACTCAAGTGGTTATAATCATAGAATTAGGTGTCAAATACTTATTTACTGCCTCATAAATGGCTACTTGTACTGATACCCAGAAATTTCACAAATTGACGACATTAGTTCTGCTTTCACGATTTTAACCAGCTTTCACTCACCGATACTTTGCGTTATCGCTGGTCGCGTGTATCCCAGACGAGGGCCTCGGTTTCGAACCCCCTTTTTGCCGGGCCTTGGGGGGTTCAGAAGCTGGTTTATCGCGACGACGCCTCAAAGAATCTTCTCTCTCCTGTCGTTTCACCGCGATCTCCTGTTCGCGACGCTTACGAAACGCGATTTCCTGCCGATGCCTCGATTCTGCCCTTTTGCGGGCTTCTTCTTCCTTCTCTCTTTCTCTCTCTTCTCTTCGTCGCAACGCCGTCTCGTGTCTTTGTTGCTCCGAATTGTAGAGACGAGTCGACTTCTTTTTATCGCATGCCCCCCATTTTGGACGCGACTCGTTGACTCGTTTTGAGTCGGCGACGTTTTGGTTGCCGGCTCGATTTCGGGCGTTTTTGGATTTTTGCGGCAATTTCAGATATTCCGTTTCTTCGTCGCTGACCATTCTGAAATCGCAATCGTTGGTCTGTGGCACAGGATTTGAATACTGCTTTCAAAAGTACGACCACAATAAACGTTCAAATAAACTTCTTGGAGACATGACTACAGAACTAAAGTATACAATTGAATGCACGTATGCGATTCTTGATATACAATGTTCAATTCAGTTCACTACTACAGAGTTATCCAACTATATTTAGCAAAGGTCAAGATAGGATTTGCTTCAGTCCGATATTACTTCCGTGAAATAATCTACATTCATACAAATGTAATAAGACGTAACTATATAAAAAAAGCTGTATTAGTCAGTCACAGCTAGTGGAAGAATTAGCATTGATTTCTTGCTACTTGTTCTAAAATGCTGAATGTCATACAGATGTGAAATCTATTCTTTATAAGGTTCACGATTGAAAACGTTGACGACAGCTATAAGTAGAACTCAGGGTTGTAATGACTCGAGTCACAATTTGTGTATTGACTCGATTACAAACCAAGTCATATGACGCGAGACTAAGAAGGTCAAGACAGACATTTCATTATGACTTCGAAGAATAGTAAAGTCACCACATGATTGGTGTTGCATCTTATCAGTCTTGATACTTGGAAAACAGGGCCAGAAACTGTTAGGACCGAAGAAAATGACGATATTATGAATGCGAGCTATTCTGCCTCACTCGAATAGAGTTTGACAAAAGGAGGTCGTGTACCATCTTAAGATAGTACGTTGAACGCTCTCTTATTTGAGATCTCATTGCATGCTGGTGACGTCATATTTCGAGATACAACTGTTGATATACAACGTTCTTTCCAATTGTCTACTAGTTGCTGACGATTTCCCCTGACGAGTGTCAGCCGAAAATATGCGGTTTCATTTCAATATCAATATACTATTCAATCGTATATTGAACGTATGCACCTCCAAGAAGCTCTTGGAACAGTGTTGGAAAAGTGGTTGAACCGGATTGAACCCAAACTGAACACAATGACCCGGACTCGACCCTCTACCAGCTGACTCGAGCTTGACTCGGTGGTGATTTGAAAATGACTCGACTTGACTCGAGTCAAAACTACAAAAGTGAGATTGACTTGTGACTCGGAACCTTGTGACTTGGTTACAACCCTGGTAGAACCTAACATAGTAAGAGTAAAAACACTGCTCTTTGTTTTTGCAAAGCAGCGATTACGGATTTTGTTTCGTTAGCTATTTCAGTGCTAGTAAAATCATCTCTCACTGCTCGATTGGAATCATTAGAATTCATACTCAATTCAGATTCAAGTACTTATGTCATTGTGACCCAGCCCAACAGAGACAGATCAGGTCGGATTCAACTAGTCGCTGAGGATTTCCTAACCTGACGAGTATCAGCTGAACATATTGCTGTCGGTTTCAATATCAACACATTATTCAATTGTATAATAAACGCTCAGTGACTTGGATCATTTTATGACCTTACCTTTGAAAGCTGAAATCCGGCGACAACACCCCGTCGGTCTGAACCCCAGACTCCACGAGCGCGCCATTGTGTTTTTGGTTCAACTTTATTTCCAACCTGATCGGACCTTGCTCCGTCTGCATGACGGCGTAATCGGAACGCTCGTCTCTAGGCGAATGCGCGGCTGACGTGGAAACGTCAGGAATCGCTTCCGCTTTTTGACTCATCTCGAGCGCGATCTGATGAGTCCGTTCGAGTCGCGAAGTGTCATGACCTTCCATTACAGATGCATTATGTTATAAATATCAAATAGTTTGCTAAATTCTCGCAGGAGCCATTATTTCGTCCAGGCATGGTGCCGAATTCACTTGAAAACATATCCGAAACTACTTTCTACAGAATCTCAGATCCAGAAAGTATGTAGTTACGCCTCTCTACCAGAGTCGGAAAATGATAGAATGTACAGGTTTTCAAAATTAGATTAGAATTAGAATGATAGCTGTACAGTTTTTGCCAAATTCGATAGGTAAACAGTTTTTCCAAATTGAAACAGAATTAGAATGACTGAATTTGCAGAAGAAACACAACAAAAACCAAGCTCAGTTCGTATCAAATTACAGTAGATTCTTATGAGCACGAGAATGGCAAATGTCTGTACACCAAGATTGGCTCGTTTCGTGCGATATAGCTCTCCTGTTGCATTTTCGGGGAAACTATAAAGTACTTTAGAAATAGAATGAGGGCATAGACACATGACTCAAATTAAAGTACTATTAGATTACCGCATTTTGCTTCAATAATCTAAGTAGACAACTAGGACGATCCAAGTTTGATCTCTACCTTTTGTACGAAGCAGCTGTTCCCGTCTCGCTAACTTGTCGCGTAGCGCGCTCTCCTCCGCGCTTTTCATCTGCTGGTAGAGCTCTCTCGTCTGCTTCTCTCTCTCAGACTCCTGGAGCTGCTGACGAGCCTTTTCGTTTTCCGCTCGTCGGGTGAAGAATTCTGTCTCTTGCGCTAAACGACGATCTTCTTCCGCTTCTAGTTCTCTGCGTCGTTCTTCTTCTCTCTCTTTCTTCTGTTTTCTTTCTTCCACCTATGTTGGAAAAAAATGAATTTCATGATTTGGAAAAAACAGAACCAACTGCTAGATACTGGATTTTGGGTAGTTTTACTTCTTGTTGCAAGTTTGGATAAAAGAAATAGTTCCAGCTGCTGATTGCTGAAAAGTGAGTAGTTCTAGTTGAAAGTTTTAAAAACTAAGTAGCCTACTCCTAGTCCTAGTTGCGAATTCTGAAAAGTGAGTAATTCAAGTTCTAGTTGTGGATTTTGAAGATCAGTAGCTATAGTTCTAGTAGTGAGTTTTAAAAAGTTAGTATTTCTAGTTATAGTTTTAGTTGCGAAATTTGAAAAATGAGTGGTTCTAGTTGAGTAGTTCAGTGGTCAGTGGTTCCCAACCTTTATATCCTAATTCCCCACTTCCGATTTATTCCGATTCCCCACCTAAAATCTTTATATCCAAATCCATATCCACCCTTTATAGTGCTACCTCCAATAAAATTTTGCAAGACTTTGCTTAGTAAATAGTACGTGCTATTGGGGATTGTTAAAAACCCCGAAATAGATCAGCACACAATAAAATTAACGCAGCGGTGAACTGATAACCGTAAACGCACCTCCGTAAATATATGTATCTACCCCGGCGCGCAACCAACAGAAAAATAGGAGGGGTTTGAAAATTTTCCAAATGTTGCGGAGTAGCATCAATTTACATACGTAAATGCCGAATAAACTTCCTGATGTTGACGAACTCATGCGTGCGATTTATATATAAGCCGCCGTAAACTACCCTTTCGCACAGTACTGAGAGAACTTGAAAATACATAAATATGTAATTTCATTTGTAACGAGTCCGCATGTGCAATCAATTAGCGAGTCCACGATCTCCCTTGAATACATGTTCAGCAATATGAGCTCCTATTACAACGAATCATCATTTTTCTATCACTACATTTCGTGACCGATGATGGTGTACAAATGAATAAAAACATTTCTGGAGATCGCGTGTCGCTATCCAGGCGATTCTAGTTAATTGGAGGCACTCATAATATGAATCGTTGAATTGCAAATGAGCTATGAAATATTGGGTCGGCATTTCAACACGACATTTAATAAAGGAGATTATTACCGTAAAGATTTTTTCAAAAGTGAGTCTATTCCCCACCAAAAATCCCGAAATTCCCCACCGTTTGGGAACCACTGTTCTAGATAGATCCAGTTGCGTATTTTGGAAAGTTAGTAGTTCTAGTTATGGTTATAGTTGAAAATTTTGAAAAATAAGTAGTTCAAGTTCTAGCCGCAAGGTTTGAAAATTGAGTAGTTCTAGTTCTAGTCGGGCAGATTTGAAAGTGAGTAGTTCTGCTCGCAAATTAGGAAAAGTGAGTCATTCTAGTTCTAGTAGCACATTTTGGAAATGGAGTAGTTCTAGTTCTAGCTCTAATTGAGCATTTACAAAATCCAGCAATTTGTACAAGTCTGAATTTCAGCCATTACGAACATTAATTTCGACAGATTCCAAAACACGAGACCCGCTCATCTCTGACCTGCAGCGCGATGGCTTTCCTGTGTTCCTCCTGCTTTTTCCTCTTTAATTCCAAGGCTTCGATCTGGGCCGGGTCCAGCAACGAGGTCATGGTCCGCAGGTAGCTGCTGCGTTGGGGCGGCCCGCTGGTCAGGGTCGACACGAAATCGCCCAGCTCAGAGTTATCCACGCTTTTGGTCAAATTGCTGCCACTTTTCAGGTGTCCCGGATCTGTTGACACAGGCGGTCAGTGACAGACTACCTACTTCTACTTTATTAGGTGGTTGAAGGTTCCCATATTGGTTTTAGTTTTCAATCTGTTTAACCCCCTTTTGTGTGCCAATAACTCTTGAAAAGAGGCACCCCAAAAGTCTTCCAGTTAGAATATACCAACTGCTGGTCATGAAACCAATACTTGTGCTTTTCAAAGCTCTGATTTTGCCTGATAAACGGAGAACTGTTAATTGGTAGTAGATCATAAATTTTGACTCAATTGCAAGCAGAGGTAGCATTTTCCAAGTATTTCAGGCCTAGTTTTGCCTAACATACCGAAAACTTCGAGTCAGATGTACTTTGTGATCATAACCACTCGACAAGTGCTGCTGGTAAGAAAGTGGTCGCACTTCTTCTGCCTCCACAACAGTAGCAACTTGCTCGTGCATTATCCGAATACTCAATTCGGTTTTGGCTACTTACTCAATCGGTTATAGTTCGACTTACTTGACTTACTTTTCATAATTAGGATTTTGTAAAGTTTTAACATAAGTCTGCATTGATTTGGAATCGTGTTTTAGGCAAATGTACTTCCTATTTACTTATCTACCAGTGACATTGTCATAAGAATCTACTTTATGCAATATTGTATTTGAAAAGTAGAAATAAGTTTTGGGATGGTTTTTCATTCACTTTGATTAATAAAATTTTTTTAAATGAAAAGAAAAATTTTCGTACCTGTCGGGATCATTTCCGATTTGGAAACCGTCGGTTCTTTGTCTTGCAAAGTTTTTGTGAAATCGTTCGAGGACATCGTAACCCGCGGAGAAGCTTTGGTGGCCGGTAACATGGTATCGAAATGCTTTGTCCACAACTCTTCGTCTTCCTATCAAACATGAGGGTGGGTTTCGTTTTTAAAAAAAAAATGGATTTTATGATTTTGGCAATAATTTCGCACACAATAATTTTATATTGTTGATTTATTCACTAAAAGCTTTTCAACTCTCATCATCAGTAGTGAATGTCAGAAACATTTTACTTAATGAAACTTTACTTTATAATGCTTTACTTCATAATAATTCACCAGATCATATTTTACTGTACGTCAGTAATACTTCACTTCACAATACTTTACATCAGTAATACTTTACTTCATGATACTTTACTTTATAACACATTACTTTATATTAATTCACCTTATCATACTTTACTGTATGTCAGTAATACTTGACTTTATCATACTTTACTTCACATCATTAATACTTAATATTTATTACAAGTCAATGTTTCGTGTAATTCTCAAGTTCTGTGCCACGAATGGATTATGATCGTATTTAGAATTGGTTTTAGACGTGAAACGAAATTAACTCTAGATTTATCTTTGAAAATAGTAAATCAGTTCCTCCTTAGAAGTCAATGTCGGTCAAAACCCTTTTAGTCCGAATTTAAAATTTTGAGTTTTTCGAAATACGATATAAATATGAAATGACCTGTTGCAATCTGGCCGTCCGTTCGTTCGCCTTGCGTTGACGCTGTTCGTCTCGCTGCTGCTCGAGCTCCACCCTCCAACGACGTTGCTCTTCCCGTTTATTCGCGCTCGATGCCCCGTTTCTCGTTCTCGAGTTGCCGAAAAAGAACGAAGAATCACTTTTTTTTGTGTTATCTGACGGCTCGTCAGTTTTCTCGTCCTTTTTTGAAGACCCGTCGTTCTTTTCGTTTTCTTTCGATGATTCGTCGCTTTTATTCTTTTCCGTCGTCGGCTCATCACCGTTGTTCCCATTTTCTGAATTGTCGTCCACTTTTGTGTCTGACTTCTTTTTATCGAGAAGGTTCGCGATACTTTCTTTTTTATCATCCTTTTTGGACGATTTGTCTTTGGCCCCATCTATCTTTTCGCTTTCGTTTCGATCGGATTCTTTATCTGAATTGGTATCGCTCAGAACGGCCGATATATCGAGATCGTTACTGCTTTTCACTAAACCCAGTATCGTGCTGAGTTGACTTTGAGTCAAAGTCACATATTTTGTGTTCACTTCGGGCTTATTATCATCGTCGTCATTATTCTTTGGAGGTATTTTTTCAGCTTTTCGTGATTTTGGCTGTTGAGGTTTAACTACAGCATTGTTTGAAGCAGTTTTCTTTGGTTTTGGCTTTCGTGTAATTTTTTCAGTTTGATCGATAGTCTGCGTTTTTTTCAAAGTACCGACGTCGTCAGGGTGCACAGTGCTTCGAATCGGTAGTTTTTGAGCTACTTTTTTCGATTTGTTACCAAAAAATATGCCAGTCGTGACCTTACCGTTGACGGTTCTGGTGCCAAAGGTCAGGCCGCTTCCTAAGTCCATCGCTAATCCTAGGTTATTCTGGATAGAAATCAATGATACATATCAGGAAACACAAAGTCAAAAATTTCAGGTACAGAACTTCGGTACACAATTGAATAATATATTGATATTGAAATAAACCCGAATATTTCGGCTGACACTTGTCGGGGTGTTAATCAGCAACTAGTAGAGAATTGGAAAGAACATTGGATATCAACAATTGTATCATCAAATATAATTTTGTTTGTCAGCCGAGAATATTCGGGTTTATATCAGTACCAACAATTTCATGTGAGCATCGATGGCTCATATCCTATATCTTGGATTGAAATCAACAAAATAAGTCGATAAATTTTGAAGTGATACGCAAAATAAAGAGCAGATTATAGCAAAAGAAAATGTCATCATTATGTACAATCTGAGGTGGTCAGTAACAAGTAGCTTACTTGTACTATTTTGGACGTACAACCAATATTCGATACAGTTAAGCTAATACGCAAAACAAAGTGCAGATTATGGCAAGCTACGTAAATGTCATCATCATGTGCAATCGCAAAGAAAATCCGAGTAAATAGTCAGTGGAACCGAAATCTTGAAGTGCACTCAGGTTCAACATTAGGGCTGTTCAAAATATTTTTTCCAAATTTTACGGGTTGCCGACCACAAATAGTATTTTTTCCAATTCATAATTTTTTAATTTCATGAGTTAGTGAGTACAGGTTGGAATCGAGGCAAATTCGCTATACATGGTTTTTCACAAGACCTAATAATTTCATGGGGTAGCCAGTAAAATTTGAGTTATTTTTTATTCAGTTTATTTTCATTCATATTCAGTAAATCCAAAATTTTCTACTCAATTGTGATTGGGTCAAATTTGATGCGCCAAACAATTTTATCGACTACCCAGTAAAACTTGAAAAAAAACAGGCCTATTTGAACAACCCTAATGCATAATCACAAAGAAAATCCGATTAAACAATCAGCGATAACTAGGACGATTATTTTTTGACGTGTCAAAAAATGTCAAAGATTTTGTCAAATTTGTAGCGTTGGAGCAAAATATTGTCAAAATGTTCACAAAGTCAAAATGTAAGAATTAATTAATCCCAAAAGTCCGTAGGCTATGATTTTCATGACATAGAAATCTCGTGGTGGTTTTGAATCGTTAAAATTTCAATAAACGATTCAGTGACTGACCATCGGAAAATGTAGCAAATATGTCAAGCTGCAATCAATTGAGTTTTCATACCATATTGCGTAACTCAACTACTTAAGTCCTTCATAAGTAAAAATTTTGTAAAAAAAAGTTTCTCAATGACCAAAATTGTCAAATTTTCCAAGTTGCAGAGCAAAATTTGTCATTGCTGGCGTGTCTAGCTGCAATATAAATTATATAACTTTTTGAGTTCTTCATGAGTCAAAATTTTGTCAAAAAAGGTTTTTTTAAAGGGGCACTGCACTCTAAAAATGATGTGGTCTCAAATTGAAGGGCAAAACGA